>JBAMBR010003505.1:0-45233 GCA_037044475.1 Zaprionus obscuricornis | reverse complement strand
TGATAAATTTTGTTTTTTTTTATTTGATTTAGATTTAATATACAACGATAAGGAATAGATAAGAAAAGAGCTTAGACAACTTGGTAACAACATTTCAATTTTTTTTATTAATAATTTCACTATTTTTTCTAGCATAACAATAACAAAGTTTTTTTTTCTTTGGAATGTATAAAATTTTTTACAATGAGAAAAATAATAAATAAATAAATAATAATTTATGCTAACAATAAAGATAAACATTTAATCTTATAGTTAACTATGCTTATGCTTAAATTTAAGTCACATTTTTTGATATGTATTTTTTTTTAATGTACATAAAAAATTAATACTTTTTTTTTTTAATTGCTGACTAATTGCTGACTAGTTGCTGTGCGTAGAAGCAATAAATGAAATCACTGATAAAACTATAAAAAAAATTTACTAGTTAAAATTAGAATTTATAGCAATCTTTTTTCTTTTAAAACAAAAACAATGAAAAATTTATAGAATTTCATTGCATAAATAATAATTATGTAAAGCTTTTGACATATAATTTCATTATAAATATATTTATAATTTGTCAATACACTTAGAATTTCTTTCTTTTTTTTTTAGATTTTTACACTTGATGATATAATATATATATATTAAATATCACAACATAATTTTACACAATATTTATTTAACGCTTGCTAATGTTACTTATGATGCTGCCTCTGTCGCTGTCTCTATCGACGCTGTCGGTGCTGTCATTGATGCTGCTGTTGCTGTTGTTGACATGCTTGGCGACGCCGCTGTCGCCACTGCTATTGCCGCTGCTGCTCTTGTTATTATTACCGTTATTTCCTTCACTTTTGCTACTTTTACCGCCAGCAGTATTATTTTTATCATTATTGTTTTTATCAAATACATCAATTTTAATATTTACAAACGCATCAAAATCATGTTTCATATATGACATAATCACATTATATACAGCCGTACAGACATTTACAAATGCTACACGATATTTCGTTTCTAAATATCTAAAATTAATATATTGTGCTGCTGGCCATGTTAACCAATCGATGAGATATATATAGGGAAATTTTGCAAATAATTCCCTATGTGTTTCCTGCAATGTTTGACATTCCATATAGCAAACAGTATAAAAGAATATCAATATACAAGCAGGTGACATAAATATTTGATCAATTAATATTTTATATATTGTAAATTTAACCGTACGTAACGGCATTATACGATCCATCCAATTATATACATAATGATGTAATGGTCCTTGCAATGCACCAGCGATAAACATTCGATACATACGATCGGGATCATATCGATCTTTTTGACATATACTATTATTTTGATATTCATATTCTTGTGCAATAACATCACCGACAACCATTAATACGCCAGAGCCAATTATATTTGTTGCCAATAAATATTTGCCAAACATTTTATTCCATACGATTTTTGTCCAACGTAATAGAATACTATATGTAGTATATGATGATGATGATGATGTTGTACTTGTATCAGTATCATTTTTGCCATGCGTCTCACGTCGTTGTCGCATGCCATAAATTTCTGAACGTTTTGGCAATAATTGGCATTTTCTTTTTGTTATTAAATTTGTGTATGTACGACGACATCTTTGTATATCGAAGCGGCAACTTTGTTGCATCATTGGTAGGCGTATTGCCACGCCTCTAGTTACCATTAACATTGTTAGCAAAAAACAAAATTTTCTTCACTAAACCCGAAAACACCTTGTCGCGCACCTTGTCGGCTTGCTAAAAAAAAAACAATGTTTCTGTTTTCACGTTTACATTGATTTTTTTATAATTTCTTGCTTTGCTCTGTTTTTAATTTAATTCTGACATATTTTGAGAAGGGGTTGGAGTTGTGTGCGAGAGACGGTGATAACAGCAATATTATGTTAACATTACTTATGCAACAAGTATCGATAATTTCTGTTAAATATAAATTTCTTTCTTTTTTTAATTTTTGATTTTGCTGAATTATTTTTAAATTAAAATAAATAAAAAAAAAAGAATTTGTAATAAAATTTTTAATTTTGATATGTAATAAATTTTATAAATTAACATTTAACATTTATCGAAATTTTCATATCGATAGTTAATAACTAACACTGCAGCCCTGTCGGCAAATTGTCGGCGTCACTTTGCTCTTTGCTTTGGTCTTCAGTTCGCGTTATTTTTAGGCTGTCTCACATCTCGTTTTCGTTTGTTCGCGCGCAAAATATGTGTGTTTTTTTTTCTTTTAGGCTAAAATAGAATAAATTCCATCAAATAACACGCATTTTTTTCTATACATATAAAGCATACGCATTAGAAAAAAAAAACACTTTGCATATCAAATTTAAAGGTTAGAAACGATCAACGCTATAAAAAAAAAAAATTTGTATAATATTATTTAATTTTTTTGTTGTGCAGTTTAAAAAAAAAATATAAATAATCCTGTTATGAGACTTATTTATGTTTTTGGCCTTATATTGGCCGTACGTCTGGCATCAGTTTTTATTGTGAACACATATTTTGTGCCCGATGAATATTGGCAAAGTCTGGAAGTGGCTCATAAATTAACTTTCGGGTAAGCAGCAACAACAACAAGAATGTATAAGATAACGTCATCATTTTATATATATATATATTTTAGCTATGGTTACTTGACATGGGAATGGATTGAAGGTATACGCAGTTATGTTTATCCTTTAGCCATTGCTGCTATATATAAATTATTATCATTGCTGCAATTGGACAATGTACAGTTATTGGTACTACTGCCACGCCTATTGCAGGCTATATTAACCGCCTACTCGGATTATCGTTTCTATATATGGACGGGCAAACGAAAATGGGCGCTATTCCTAATAACTGTGCCATGGTTTTGGTTCTATACGGGTTCACGCACCTTGGCCAATACATTGGAGGCATCATTGACAACGATTGCGCTTAGTTATTTCCCTTGGCATGGCGAAAGCACTGTTTATCTATGGCCAGCAGCCATCTGTTGCTTCTTACGTCCCACAGCGGCAGTGATCTGGACACCATTGGCCATTTATCATCTGCGCAAGAGTCGTGTATCGGCGCTGCAGTTGATCTTGAAGCGTTATGTGCTCATTGGGTAAGTTGCGGCGGCGGATGAGAGAGAGAGAATGAGATGCTTATGCCATTTTTATTTGCAGCTTACTTGTGGCAAGCATTGGCATTGCCATCGATAGCTATTGGCATGGAAAATTACTCATTACACCATGGGAATTCCTTAAATATAATGTAGTGCATAACATTGGCAGCTTCTATGGCTCACATGCCTGGCATTGGTATTTTACCGCTGGTTTACCCACAGTGCTAGGCATCAATATATTGCCCTTTATCTTTGGCATCGTGCAGACAGTGCGCAAAAGTTATAAATTTCCCATTAGCAAACAATTGTTAATCACAATTTTGATAACATTGCTAATCCTTAGCAGCTTGGAGCATAAGGAATTTCGTTTTGTTGCACCACTGCAACCATTGTGTCTTTATATATGTGCTGATGTTTTATCCCGTTGGAGTTATCGTGCAACGCGTGCTAAACTTTGGATTGTTGCATTTGTTATACTTTTGGCCAATGCATTGCCCGCTTGGTATTTCAGCACAGTGCATCAGAAGGGACCCATTGAAGTGATGCCCAAATTGCATGACATTGCGCAAAATTATCGTGATGAACGTGATCAACGTGCCAATATACTCTTCCTTATGCCCTGCCATTCAACGCCTTACTATAGGTGAGTAAACATTAAATTTAATTTAGAGTTTTTAATATTTTTTTTTTAATAATTTAATTTTTATAAAATTTTTTTTTATTTAACAATCAATTAATTTTTTTTATTAATTTGTATTAATTTATTTTTTTTTTATTTAATAATTTATTAATTAATTTTTATGAAATTTTTTATTTTATTTATTTTTATTAATTTTTATTTTATAATTTTTTTTTACTAATTTTGTATTGAATTAATTATTTTTTTTTTGTATTTATTTATTAATAAATTTATTTTATTTAATAATTTATTAATTAATTTTTAAAATATTTTTATTCATTTTTTTTATTAATTTTTATTTTATAAATTTTGTTTACTAATTTTTATTTATTAATTAATTAATTTTTTTTATTAATTAATTATTTTTTATTATTTATTTTTTTTATTATTTATTTATTTTTTCATTATTTTTTTATTTATTAAATTCAATTTTTTTTTTAATTTGTTTTATTTATTTTTATTTAAAAATTTTTTTTTTATTTATTTTTTATATTTATTTTAATTTTATAATTTTTTTTTTAAATTTTTATTTGTTAATTTTTTTTTCTAATTTTTATTTATTTAATACTAATTTTTTATTTATTTATTAAATTCAATTTTTCTTTTTATTAAGTTTTGTTTATTAATTTTTTTATTTATTTTTATTTTATAAAATTTTTATAATTTTTATTTATTTAATAAATTCAACTTTTTTTATTTATTTTTATGTAAATTTTTTTTTATTTATTTATTAAATTTTTTTTAATTTTTATTTATTTATTAATTTATTTTTTTTTATTAATTTTTATTTATGTATTTATTTTTTTTTATTAATTTTTGTTTATTAATTTTTTTTATTTATTTTAATTTTATAAATTTTTTTATAATTTTTTTTTATTTATTAATTAATTTTTGTTATTATATTTATTAATTTTTAAATTAATTTTTTTAATTAATTTTTATATATTTCTTTTTTTCGCAGTCACATACATGAAAATATCACCATGCGCTTCCTGACCTGTGAACCAAATATCAAGCAACAAATTAATTATAAAGATGAAGCTGATCGTTTCTATGCTGCACCAATGCATTGGCTACGTTCACATATACCCGTACATCCACTTACTGCACAGCCAACACATTTGGTGCTCTTCGATACGTTGACTGATAAAATTCATGAATTTTTAAAAAATTATAAATTGCTGCATAGCATACAACATGCGGAGGTAAACAAATTAATTGAATCGCAATCATTGCTTGATGATTGGTGGTCAAAGGTGTTGGATACGAAAGCACCAAATCTTGACTCTCTGCTGCAATATGTACAATCACGTACGGGCAAGTCTATACTTGTCTATCAACGTTTGAAATCGGGTGAAGAGAATACATATAATCGTGTGGAGTTCCAGGAGGAGGAGGAGGCGGAGGAAGCAGCGGATGCATTACCGTCGGCTAGTGAGAATCTGTTCAATTAGTTAGTCGCGCTGTTGTGTGTTTAAAGCTGACATTTTTGCATTTGAGTGAATCAAACAAAAAAAAAATCAATTTTTTCATTTTCTTATTTTTTTTTTTCCATTTAAAATTTGCCAATTTCTTCTATAAAAAAAAAAAAAAAACTAAGACTTGATGGAGAAACAAATACTTAGCCCGCCGTTCAAAGTTTAAAAGCAAGAAGCAAAGAATCACATGAAATTATTTATTTAATCACATTTTTATTTATCTTAACTCTTAACTATACTTCTGGGCCTTAGCACAGTTTTTAAAACGTTTTTTTATTTTGTATTATTATTTTTATTTTATTTTGTGGTAGTTTTTCATTATCTGTAATCCAATGAAACTGGATTAGGCCAATTTGTTCAAAGTGAAGCAATTTTTATATATATTTATATATATTTTTGTAAGATACCTTGTAGTCTGAACTGTTCCTTTTGATAAAAAAAAGAAAAGAAAAGTGTTGCCAATAAAGGTTCAGTTATTAAAATTCAAATTTGTTTTTAATTTTTGAAAAAATAAATTTCCCTTAGAATTTCCCTATTTCCATTGTTAATCGATTGTTGTTAAGTGCACGGTTGCTTTGATCAAGCAGCCATATATCGATATAATGACTCAGCAGTGTTCTGTCTGATTTCTTTGCTGTTATCGATAGCGTCATCGATAATTTGTCAGCTCTAGTCGCCTGCATTAATTAAACGCGTTTTAAACGTAAAGTTAAAAGGCAATTTAATTAATTGCACAGATCTCGCACAAGCGAAAGCAACAACAACAAAAAAAACAACGAACAACATAAAATTATGGCTGCTTCAATGAGAGCGCTGCTTAAAGTGCGAGGTAAGTGTGAGAAGACGAAAAAAAAGTATTGCGAAACAACTTAAACGATATATGCGGAAAATTATATAACTTACGAACGATATGTTGCATTCTAAAACTGTATATAAATTCCAATAAGAATGCTGCAACAAGTGGCAACTGCTAGAAATTTATATTTCAAACAATTATGAGCAAAAATTTTATGAGAACTTAACTGTAAACGACGGACGTGGCTGCAGGCGGCAGTCGATATGCGTTTGTCTCTCTGCTGCGAATGTCAAGAGGAAGCATAGACAAAGATAGTTTTAGGGAAGGGGAAAGGGCTGCAGGGCGAGGGTGTGTCTGAAGTTAACAGCAGCAGAAGCAGCAAGTTTGAAGTTTCGCATGTGACCCGTAAAATAAATAAATAAATATTTATTTATTTTTATTCTTTAAATAATTTTTTTTTTTTTTTTTAGATGGCTTCACTGCCAGTGTACGCTGCGGCTCGCAATATAATAAAACGCGCATTAATCTAAAACTCAATGGCGATTCGCGTGTCATCTGTCAAGGTTTTACCGGCAAACAGGGAACCTTTCACAGTCAACAGGCATTGGAATATGGCACCAAGCTTGTTGGCGGCATTTCACCTAAAAAAGGTGGCACTCAACATTTAGGTTTGCCCGTATTTGCATCTGTTGCTGAAGCTAAAAAAGCTACAGATCCTCATGCCACTGTTATCTATGTGCCACCACCTGGTGCCGCTGCTGCCATATTGGAAGCAATGGAAGCTGAAATACCATTAATTGTTTGCATTACGGAAGGTGTGCCACAGCATGATATGGTTAAAGTGAAGCATGCATTGGTAACACAGGATAAATCACGTCTTGTTGGACCAAATTGTCCAGGAATTATTGCACCCGAACAGGTTTGTACAGGTTTCTATTATCATTTTTCTGATTGTTATTGTTGTTGTTATTGTCAGTTAATCAGCTGAGCTGAGTGTGTGTGTGTGTAAAGAAGACAAAGTGATAAGCAGCGGGGCGCAGAGTGCAAAGTTCAAAGCGATCGTCGCTATGTTTTTGCTATGCACAGTATGCACTCGCTATGACAAACTGTTGACATTTTCAGCATATGCAAAAATTTGGCATAAAAATAATTTTAATTTTTTTTTTATTTAAAAATCTAAAAAAAATTTTGGAAATTTATTTTTTGATCAACTGTTCAACATAACGTTGCTTTACTGTATTTTAACGCTTATTTGTTTATTAGCGCTTATCGCTTGCTCCTCACACACTGACGCATTAACCGGTTAAACAATATTTTTTTTTTCTATGCATAACATTTACATTTTTGTTATTGTTTTTTATATCTGTCTGTCTCTCTCTCTCTTGCTTGCAGTGCAAAATTGGCATTATGCCTGGACATATACACAAGCGCGGTAAAATTGGCGTCGTGTCACGTTCCGGCACTTTGACCTATGAGGCTGTGCATCAAACTACGGAAGTTGGTCTTGGCCAAACATTATGCGTTGGCATTGGCGGTGATCCATTCAATGGAACAGATTTCATTGATTGCTTGGATGTATTCCTCAAGGATCCCGATACCAAGGGCATTATATTAATTGGTGAAATTGGTGGTGTTGCCGAAGAGAAGGCTGCCGATTATTTGACTGAGTTTAATACGGTAAAATTTGAGTATTTCCTTCAAAGTTTTAGATAATAATTTTTCTATTTGCATTTTACAGGGTATCAAGGCTAAGCCTGTGGTCTCGTTTATTGCTGGCGTTTCAGCGCCACCTGGTCGTCGCATGGGACATGCTGGTGCCATTATTTCTGGTGGCAAGGGCGGTGCCAATGATAAGATTGCTGCCTTGGAGAAGGCTGGCGTTATTGTTACTAGAAGTCCAGCTAAAATGGGACATGAGCTGTACAAGGAAATGAAACGCCTGGAATTGGCTTAGATTTAAATTCTGGCAAAAAAAAAATAATTGTTTTTTTTTTTGTGCTAATTTTGAACAAAAAATGTGACAAATGCCGAGAGATATACCACAAGTACGACTCATAGATGAGAATAATAATAATGCGAAGCAAGCAAAAGTTGAATTAATTAATTAAGTTTGAAAGTGAATTGAAGTGAAGAAAATTCTGAAAACAGAAAACAAAACCTAAAAAAAATGTTGAAAAAAAAACAAACAAAATCCTAAATAAATTATTTGTGAAATTATTCGCTTAATGTGAATATCGAAAAAAATCTAACATCTAACGGTACTGAATTATTAAATATTCCATACATACACAAAAAAATAAATAATGAATTTATTTCTAAGTACTGCCAAAAATCAACTGTAAAAATATCGAAACTCAGCACCACGCACTAAAAAAAAAACAAAACAAATATTGAAATTCTGTTTTTGCATTCGCACTAAAAAAAAAACAGCACCAACTATTTTGCCTTATTTTAAAGCTATATGTAAATTTATTTGCAAAGTCAACAAAAAAAAAATGTAGCTCGAAATAAATGTTAAATATTTAAATTATTTTAAAACAAAAAAAATCATTTTTAATATTATCGAAAATAGTAATAAAAATCGAAAATAAATGCCTTTAACAGTTAATTAACATGATTTTTATTATGTGGAGCAATTGCTGTTAAGTGTGGTGCAATTCTGTTATTATTGTTATCGATAATATGCGCAGCTTTACCCCAGCTGTTTCTTGTCATTGCAGTGATATTTTGCAACACTTGCACGGCAAGCATAAAAGAAAAAATTTCTTTGTGCAATTTACAAACATTTCGTGATTCCGTAAAGCAACAGAAAAAGCAAATAGATAAAAATAAAAAACGCCGCGAGTGTTAAACAGCATTTTTGCTGCAAAAACGTAACGTAATTGTATTGAATTAAAAAAAAAACACAATAAACTCTAATTTCACAACAATACACGGACGCATTGAAACGAAAAATCTCAAAAGGCAATACAAAAAAAAAAAAAAAAGTCAACAAAATGCCAGTGTGCATATTGCCTGTTGTAGCAGCATCGCCAATGGGAAGCAGAACTGAAAATGGTGAGTTTTTTTTTTCTTTCTCTCTTCGTTTTCATTTTCTTAAGCAAAAGGATGGAATTGTTGAAGAAGACTAGTGGGAGGAGGGGGGAAGAAGCACAGAGAATGAGCAAAAAGTAAATGATATAAACAAATAAAACAACGTAAAATTGTTTGTTATATAGTTAGTTATTAACATATATATGTGAAAATTATGCTTACATATAAAAAATATACATAAATTATATATATATTTTATATATTTAAATAAAGTATTATTTTTGTTTGCTGACTTTTGGTATAAAATCTGCCATATAAGTTGTTTGCAATCTATGCATTTTCTCTAAACGCAATTGTTTTCGTATTGAACAGATTTGACCTGTTTTATTAAGATTACCAAAATTCGTCAACATATCTAAGTGCTGCCGCCGCCGCCGCCGGTGCCCTAATGTTGAACTGACATTATTATTAGTAGCCAATGTTTCAGTCGGCATTTCAGTCGCTGTCGCTGTCGCTGCCGTTGTCGTTGCAATTTCTGCCGCTGCCGCTGCCGCTAATTCAGCTGCTGCTGTTGCCGCTGTTTTAGTCATTTTTAATGCACATTGTTTTGGTATAACATCGTATAGTAATTTATATGTGCTTGTAAAATTTGTATTCATATCTCTTGTAAATGGAAAACCAACTTGTATTTCACGATTATACATATAACATTTCAATGCTTCCATACGGTCACCCAAAAATTGTTGTATACCATCAATATATTCTTTTTCAATATATGGCTCTTGATAATTATCTTGTGATTCAGTTAAATTTTTCATACATTTATCATTACATTTTAAACCAGGTAATATACAATCATTTTTTCCTTGATTTTCACTACGTAATTCTTGCCAATTAGATAATAATACTTCTTTACTATATTCTCGGCTAATATGTTCATCCATAAAGGAACCGCGCGGTAACATTGAAAACATTGTAAAATGTTTTTTTACAATTACAAATACAGTTAAAAAATGGTTAGAAAATTGCTAAGACTTGCAAATTTTATTTTATTTTTTTTTTTTCAAAATATGAAAAAATTGTAAATAAATATGTGAAAAAAATTATGTGAAAGTATAATATGAAATTTTTATTATGAGAAAAATTTATAAAAAAAAAAATGACAGCTAAAATTTTTTTTTTTTTTCATAGCTAATCGAAATTAATCGATTAACGATAGTTTTTTTGTACAGTGTAAAAACTTTAACAATATAAGAAATTTATTTTTTTCTCTTTTTTGCATGCAAAATAATGCAACGCATTAAAAAAAATTTTTTTCTATTTTTTTTTTTTTGTTTGATATGAAAATAGATTTGAAATGGGATTTCGTTGCGTTTTTTGTTGTTGTTGTTGTTGTTGTTGGCCATTGTTGAGTTTTATTTTTCTTATTCTTTTTTTGTGTGTGATTGAAAATCTATTTTGTAGAGCCGCCCGGCCGACCGACCGACCAACCGGCTGCGCGTCGTTGCGTTAAGTTTACATGCAATGCGTGGCGATCAGCAGTTGTTGCTGTTGTTGCTGCTGTTGTTACCCGGGCAGCAGTGCGTCGTCTATATACTTAAGTTTTTGTATACATATAGCTAGAGTGCAGATATGTACATACATATAGTATATATAGTAGAACCGATATTTACATAAAATTTAACTAAAAACAGACAAGCACGCGTTGCTGCGGCACGTCTCATTTTTGTGCGCTTGTTATTTTTTGCGCTTTCTTTTTGTTGTTGTTGTTGTTGTTTATTGTTGCTCATTTGTTATTTTAGTTGTTTTTGTAGTTTTATAGATGATGCTATAAACGAATTGTCGTCGTCATCTCAAATGTTTTTCTTTCACTACAATTTTTTTTATTTTTTTTTTTTTGTTTTTTTACACGCTTCGCTTCGCTAAGTTTGCTCATTTTTATTCTTTTTTTTTTTTCTCTTGCATGTTTACAAAATTTTTACAATTTTAACAATAGGCGCAAAAGAATAGAAAAAAAAGAGAGAGCTGAAAAAAAAATAGAAAAACAAAAACAAAAACAAAAAAAAAAGTAAAGAACATTTGCTGCACATTGCGTTTTGTGAGCGGGCAGAATTTAAAGAATTTCTAGAAATTAATTTATGACTTTTTTTCACGGCATTTTATTTTATTTAGTTACGCTAAAAACTTAAAACTATACAATGTATATATATAATATATATTTATTTATATATATATAGTATATATATCTATATATTTATATATATCTCAGATTATAGATAAGATCTTTGTGTGTTTATTATTATTTATTTTTTTTTTATTTTATTTTTTTTTGGCACCAAGCGCAGTAAAAGTGCTCAAGGTGCACGTACAACATATTCTATTTTGACAGGCCCCTTAGGCGTGTCTGCGGGTGGCTTGGCTAAAGGGGAAGAAACAATAGAAGAAGAAGAAGTGGAAGCAGTAGATGCTTCTTTTGCTATGGCAAGCTGCCGCTTTGCATAATTCATAACTCCCGCAGGTGTTGCCATAGCACTGGCAGCAGCAGCAGCAATGAGAAGCAAGAGACGTAGTCTTAGCTTAAACAAAATAGCAGCAGCAACGGCAGCAGCAGCAGCAGCATCAGCAATCAAATGCGCCCTCATGTTGCGCCCTTGTGTATGCAACAAGAATTTTTCTTTTCACCTGCGGTAAGAGAAATGTTTGTGCAAAAAAAAAGAAGAAGAAAGAAAGCAAGAAAAACGAAGCAAAAGCATATGAGGCGGCTGTTTGAGGCATACAACTGACGCAGCATGCGCCTCTCTGTTGCTGCCTGCGCTAAGTAAGTAAAAGGTGAAGCATAGAAGAAGCAGTAGCAGCAGTGGCAGTAGCAGCAGTGGCAGCGGCAGCAGCGCATATAAAACGGAGTTTATACAATGCTTAAAAATGTAACTTATACAAGCAGCAGCAAAGAGATAGAGAGAGAGAGAGACAGAGAGTGAGAGAGAAAGAGCGAGTGAGAAAGAGCGAGAGAGATATGTAAAGAATGTTTAAAGATTTGCAAATTCTTTTTTTTTTGTTTTTTTTTTTTGGCTGCTGCAAATGATTAAAAATGTTTTCTGTTTTTTTGTTTTTTTTTCAAATTTATTCAATTATTCAAAGCGTAAGAAAATCCTTGAAAAGGCACAAAACGAAACTTTGCACTTAGCTAATCTAACAACTTTTACACTGAGCGAAACTAGCTAACAAAAATGAAATTGAGCTTGCAGGCTAAATATTTAAATTATTTGAAAATCAATTTCATTTTAATTTTAAATTTGCTTTTTACAAAAACTTTGCTTGCAGTAAATTTCGAAATTGAATTTCAACTTTTCATAGATTTTCTTGCAGTGTAAACTTAAATTTTATTTCAACTTTTTACTTTACACACTTTTTTCTCTGTGTATTTTTTTTAGCTAATAAAATCTCAGTTTACAAGTTAAAAATTTTAATTTAACCTTTTACCTTGATTTTTGTACACAACTTTAGAGCATAACATGCCTCAAATTGCAATCATTGCAGAACATCTCTAATGTGTTTCTCATCTATTGCCTCATCTAATGCTGCCTCCTGCTTTCTATCTTCTGTCTTCTGTCTCCTGCCTCTGTTGTGCTTAGCTTTGCGTTTTATGCTCTTTAAGCGTCATAGAGAAAGGAAGGAAAACATACACACACACACATTCACGCACACTCACGCATGCTACGCTTCTCTTCATATTCTCATGAGCCTCGAAAAATATTTTCTCCTTGTGTCAGCTAAAAGCAAAGACAAGACAAGACATGATTACTAGACACTGGCTTTTCCTTTGCCACTGCCACTGTCTCTGTCTCTGCCTCTGGCTCAGTTTCAGTCTCATTCTCATTCTCCGTCTCTGACTTTGCCTTTGCCTTTTGCCACGCGCTTGTCTCTCGCATAAGCTGCATAATCTAGCAAAAGTTTCGTTGTTGTTGCTAATGTTAGAGAAGCAAAATGTGTAAGCAAATGGCATCTGGCAAGAGAGTGAGAGAGAGAGAGAGAGAAGGGGGAGGAGTAGGAAGTGTAGCGTAGTGCTTACAGTGCTGAAACACGCGCAACGTTTAAAGTGAATGCTTCTCTTGTTGGTTGTTGGTCTCGCTAGTCGCTTGTCTATTTCTATGTGTGCGTGTGTCTGTCTCTCTGTCTCTCTGTGTGTGTGAATGTCGTGTCTCTCTAGTCTGGGTCAAGCAGCAAAGTGAAAGAAACAACAAAAACAAGTAGAGAAAGTAGGATGAAGTAGCGTCAAGCATAAAGTGCCGTTAGTTGTTGTTGTTGTTGCTGCTGTTGTCCTTGTTTTCACTGCCGCCTTGTTGACACCTTTCATGGCCGACAACGAATTAATTAAAGAGCCCCATGCGATGTCGTAAAACATTTAACATTTTAATTGCATCATAAAAGCAAAAGCAGGACCGTGCTAACTAATCAAGGAGTTTAGCTTTACCTTTCGAATATCCTTTGGCATTTGTCGCCTAATTAGATAAGATTCATTTTAATTTTAATTTTAATTTTAATTTTTTTTTTATTTAACAGAAATTGACTTAGATTTCATTTTAGTTTTAAGCTTTAAAAAAATGTTTATTAACTTTGCTTATGCCACGCCCACTTGTGACAATGCTAACCAGAAGACACAAAAAAAAAACACAAGCACACACAGAGTGCATGTGGCAGCTCTAGTGTTAGTGGCAGTAGCAAGCGTTAGTAGTTGTCGACACAGCGGAAGTGACAGCCAGTTAGCAAGCAAAAGCAAGCAACATCCTTGCTCTCATACACGCCTGGCACTTGGCCTCGAAACGCGCATTGCGCTTTTAAGCTCACACGTGCGACAGGACAGACACTTGTCAAACTCATCGCAACAATCGTTTTTCTAGTCGTTCCGCTTGCTTGCTCGCTCACACGCTCTCACTTGCAGTTTATGCGCGCTCTCTTTAAACAGCATCGCTTGCATTCACACACACACACTCACTCTCTCTCTCTCTCTCTCTCTTGCTCTTGCTGTGCTTTTATCGTCTGTCAATGGTGACCCAAATAAGATGCCGTAATTGCAATAAGGCGCGACGCGACATGCTCACACGACAACATTTACAGTTTTTGTTTTTTTTGCTATTGCTTATTGCAATTTAACATTAACCCGACGTTGCCGAGCAGCAAGCAAGCAGCAACAGTCGTCGTTAAAAGTTGTCATCTTACATTTTCGCTCTCTTCTTATATTTCGTTGTTCTGCTTCCCTGTCTGCCTGCCTGCACAGCTTACTTTCTCTCTCTCTCTCTCTCTCACTCTCTCATTCGTTTGCTTGCTTGCTTGCCTCGCTCAAAGTAAACAACAACAACAACAAAAGGTATTTAAAACTTCTGTTTGCTTTAAGTGTAGTGTCATTACCATCGTATCGTTTGTTTCATTTCTCAACGTTTCAATGTGTTTTTGTCTCTGCATAAATTATAAATTACGTCGCATTTTATGTCGCATTTTACCCTTGCGCCTCTATATTTTTAACCACTTGCTGGCTTATCATGGCAAAATTATCATTGTTTTATTGTGCAGAAATTCATGTGAAATTAATGCAATTAATTTGTGCAATGCACATGCAATGTTTCATTTTCATTTTGTTTCTCAAACGCTGCTATTGCATACTTTGATGCTGCAGGCATCGTCGTCGTCATCGTCATCGTCGTTCTTGCTCTTCTCGTTGTCGTCGTTGTCGTTTTAAAAACTAGGACACGCTGCTGCTGCTGCTGCTGCTTTGACTACTCAATCGTGACATCAACGATTAAAAGCCACTGACAATGAAATTTTGCAATTCAAAATCTCAAATTATTCTCTCACATTTTTTTTTTTTAAATTTATTTTCCACTTGATTTGCCATATTTCATATTTTTGTCATGCATTTATTTCTTTTTTTTTTATTGACTTTCTTTGCTTTTTTTGTGATATTGTAAAATGATTTTTTTTTTTGGCCACTTTGCACACTGCAGAAATGAAATGCCATCAATTTGAATGAAAAAAAATCTTGTTTCCTATTCAAATCAAATGCAATTTGGGAATCATAATTGACAGTTTAGACATTGCAAACATACATTCACATCTAAATCTATTGCTATGTATATAGATATATATATAGATCTATGCATATATTTCTAACTATATTCCATTGAGATTTTGAGCTCGTTTCTAATTCAATTACACTCAAAACTTTTTTTTTTGCTAGTTTTTATTGAGCAACTATTTCATCTGTCTATTTTTTTTCTGTCTTTTTCCTCTTCCTTTTTTGTAAATATGTTGCAATAGTTTTTAATCAAATTTATGCTGCCACTAACGGCATGAACTTTTACGTTATGTCAAAAGTTCAAATGTTCAAGTCAAACTTATGCATTGAAACTCAATTTCTCTACTGCCAAAGCATTTTAATTATTTATTTTACTATGCGGGAAAAAAATTAGTTAAAAAATAAACTTTATTTTAATAGTTAGCAGAAGAAATAACTAAAATGCAATTGCAAGAAACTTGTTGAAAATTTTATAAAATCAAATTAAATAATACTTTAAGACAGTGGCGTGCAGAGAAAATTTTTAGGAGTGAAAGAGGAAGCTTTCATATTTTAGTTGAATTTTTCAGTGAATTTCAAGTGAATTTTCAATTCAATTTAAAACAAAAAAATCTTGACAACAAAATCTCAAAATTCCCTTTTTTCGTACGCTACTGCATAAATATTTTTTTTTATTAAAAAGAAAATTTTGACATGCAAATAATGCTTAAAATGAGTGAAATACATAAGAAATTGAAAATATTTAATATTAGTATAAATAATACTTTAAAATTTAGGAACTTTTCGAAAGTAAAAATCGTTTTCATTTACAATTTTTCTGTAGTTTTTTTTTAAAGCAAAAAATAAAAAAAAGGAAACTTCTTTAACATCCGAAACTTTCTTGCCTTACGCCACTGTTTTAATATATTATATCTATGGCATAGCACGAGTCTCAAGTTGCACAGTAAATAAAGCTCAGCGAAAATTTTAAGCGAACATTTGAAGTTTATAATCAATTACGTTAAGTGCTTTTGGGTAAAATTAATGTTTAATATATGGAAATTAATAGTGAAAAGTGAAAGTTATATAATACACATATAGTACTTTACCTTCTCTTCATTAGATGCTCTAAAATGTGTTTGTGCTCTCTTTATTATCATGGGTCGGAATATTATTTGATTTTTTGATTTGATTTGTCATTGAGATTTACAGTCAATCGAAAGCGTAACTGTTAAAAGCGTTTAAGACTTTTTTCAAGTTATATTTTTTATCTTTATTTTTATGAACTTTCGATTCGACGGCCAGGTAGGTTTAGGTTTTTCGTTGAGGTTTTTGTTTTTTTCCTTTTCTTTTCATTTTTGATTGCAGGCAACAAACTTTTGCCGTAAACATTCCTGTTTGGCACGCACACATAATATACTCATACTCATACACATAAAGACTTGACACACACACACATACATATATACTCGCATAAGTAAGTTTGTATGTATGTATGTATATGTAGTAGAGGCTACTCCAAGGTCTTGTCGTGGCCTGCTTGGAAGCCAAAACGTTGAGTAGATAGGCAAAGATGATGCCCAGTAACAGCAATAACAACAAAAACAATAACAGCAGTAGTAGCAGCAACAGCAACAGCAACAACAATAAAAAACAAATGAAACAACAACTGCAGCAACACACGCACCAGGAAGGACAACAACGTTTATATGAAATGCCACCCCAAAAGCAAATCGTGCGCATTTCGGCTCTGGGGCATAATACACACACAAACACACATATACATATATATATATATATATATATATATATATATATATATATATATATATATACAGAGTAAAAGGAAACGAAACGAACGAATGAACGAAAGATAGAGTAAAACGGCAAAGAAAGCAGATAGTTGATAGAGAGAAGAAGAGTGAGTTAGCGGGTCGCGGGGGCCACATGCTTTAACCTGTTTTCCGCAAAGCTTTTACGCACTCGGACCTCGGACTCTGAATCGGTTGGTCGGTCGGTCGTTCGGTCGGTCGATCGGCTTGCTCGTACTCGTACTCGCACTCGCACTCGCATACACACCTTGTGCTGCCACCCTTTTGCAAAGGCAAAACGCAAAATAGAGCAGTGAGCGAGAGAGGAGAGCAAGCATTGTGTTTGAAAAAACAAGAGCGAGAGTTTAGCGGTTGAGCGATTGAGAGAGAGCCCCAGCACAGCACAGCACAGCAGCTAGCTTTTTGTGATGCCTTGCTGACGACGGCCTTTTCTTTTCGCATGCGGTGGCCCAGTATCCATTCGGTCGTGTTCCCATAATGTCTGCCAGCGGAGCGCTGTGCTCGTCGCCGTCGCATTATTCGTCGCAGCCGTCGTCAACGTTGTCATTGTCATCATCAATAGCAGCAGAAGCAAAAGCAGCAGCAGTACTCGCTGAAGCAGCAGCAGCAGTAGCAATAGCAGAGGAGCAGAAGCAGCAGCAGCTTAAAAATACATTTTCACAATGAAGAAAAACGGGCGAAGGCAAGAAGAAAATGAATTAGTTTTGTGCCGTTTTGATCGAAAATGAAAATACAAAATACAAAAATACAAAGAAAATACGAAGACAAATACGTAAATACAAAAATACAACAAAATTTACATACAAATGAAATGATGATGAAAATTGTGAATCGTGTAGAAAAAAAACGCATAGAAATTTATACATATATATATATGTATATATATAATATGAAAATGGCACGCGCGTAGCAATAAATAAAACCGCAGTAGCAGAAAAAAAAACCGAAATGAAACGAAACTGAAGAGGAGACACTAAAGAATGTGTGTTTGTGCGTGTTAGTGTGTGTGTGAGAGATAAGAACACAACGTTTATCCATATATATATTATACATATATACATATACTTCTACATATATGTATTTGTGTGTGTGTGAGTGTGTGTACAGGAAAAGGAAGCCCAAAGACAGCAGAAGTAGTAGCAGCAGCAGGCAGCAGCAGCCCGGCGCAGTGTATAAATATAAAGTGCAAAAAAAAAAAAAAAATGAAAAATGTGTAAAAGCATAAGAAAATGAAAAATTTTTTGTTTTCTACGCCGCGCGTCGTTTTATTTTATTTTGTTTTTTTTCTGCTTCTCGTTTGATATTTTTTTTTTCTTCATCTTGTTTCATCTTGTTCTTTTGTCGTCGCGTGAAAAATGCTAGCGGAATTTTCACTTGGTTTTTAAAGTATTTTATATATTTTTTTCCCGTTGCCGTTTTGGCGTATTATACATACACAGAGCGACACACACGTTTTTCACACAACAAACTAACACACACACACACACACATGCATACAAGCACACATACATTCATAGTGTTCGCTTCATTCGGTTTTGGCATTCGTAATTTTAAATCGTGTCGCGTCGTTGATTCGTATTATCGTCGTTTTCTTTCATGTTCGTTCTCGCCGTACACCGTGCCGCGTCGCATTGTTTTGTTTGTTGTTCTTGTAATGAATGTGTTGTTGGCGTAGGAAGAAGCCCTGTAAAACAACAAAAAAAGTTTAGGCAATAACATTATGTTAGCCCTGGCAATTGACGGCAGATACAGATACAGAACAGAGTTTTCTTATTGTGATAATTAATAAATGCAATAATAATGCGCAACGTTAAACTAAATTTTTGTGCTAGCTTTAAAAATGCAAAACGCACGACAACGCTCTCTCTACCTCTACCTCTACCTCTCTCTCTCACTCTTCCATTCCCACTCTCATACTCTCACGCAAGCGCCTTGCGTTTCGCTCTCATTTTGCAAAGAACGAACGAACGAACGAAGAAACGAACGAAAGGCAGCGACAGCCGCAACACATTTTCGAGTACAGCGTGGGAGCTTTCAGAGCGTTGAAGACAGCGACAGCGACAGCTGCTGTAAACAGTTGAGACATGAGATGAGTAAAGGGCAGATATGAATATTGGGATACATAGGGCAGCAGCAGCAGCAGAAGGGGCTGGTATAGGGCGCAGCAGCAGTAGAAATACATAATAGCAGCAAACGTAAGGTGGGCGGGCGGGCGGTCGGTAGATGTTTAGCGTAACGATAACGGTAACATTGAGCACATTGCATTTGAGAGCAACGATTTTTAGCTTCTTTGACAAATCGTTGAAATGCAATTGCCTTGCTTTTTGTCCCAAATTTCTTGTTGTTTTTGTTGTTGTTCGTTTAACGCGAACTTTGCCTTTGACTCATTTCTTATTTTATTTTATTTTTATTGTATTTTCTTTTGGCGTCTTTTGGCGTATTTGTTATTTCTTGTTCTTGTTCTTGTTTTTTTTTATTTTATTTTATTTCTTGGTCGTGTGCCACACGTTGTATGCGTGTTGCTTATTATGGTCGACTACGTCATCTGTCTGTCACCTGTATTCGCCGCCGTCTTTTACTTATTTTTTTTTTTTTTTTGTTCTTCCCAAACATTTCACTTTTCATTCTCCAAATCTTGGCAAAAATTTCGCGGGTATTTCCCAAATACACAAAAATGTGCAAAGAATAATAAAAACAACAAATATTAAAAAAAAAGAGAAAAAAGAAATTGCATGATATTTGGGCGTATAAAATTGTTTGGGTTTCTTGGTTGAACAACAGACGCAATTTGTGCTTTGACTTATATATTTTTTTTCTTCACTCTTTTCTTCTTTTTTCATTTTCATTTTCTTGCTTACTTTCGTTACGTGTTTTTTGTTTTTGCTATGTTAAGTTGTCCATGCAATTTTCTTGTTTATTTTCTTAATGTCT
This sequence comes from Zaprionus obscuricornis, assembly GCA_037044475.1. Lineage (NCBI taxonomy): Eukaryota > Metazoa > Arthropoda > Insecta > Diptera > Drosophilidae > Zaprionus > Zaprionus obscuricornis. The sequence goes on along the minus strand of JBAMBR010003505.1, from coordinate 25,318 downwards.
CGCAATTGGATTTTCCTTTTCTTTTTCGAGACCTAAGCAAACACGTAAAACATTTTCGATTTATTTTTGCAGGGTTTCAGTAATTATTTCATTATATGGTCATTAAAAAGCTTTACGCGAAAACATAATGAGATTTCAGTGGGAATTTATGGGAATTAAATAATGTTTGTTTTTTTTTTGATGAGTTTAATGTACAAATATTTAAGATATTTGTGGTAATTTATTTATTTTTTTTTATTAAACTCACAAGTTCAATGAAATTCCATTGCTTACATTTTTGCAATTCTTAAATTGTATAAATAATAAAACGATAAAACGATTTCTTCTTGATTTGCCCTCGAAATTAGCTAAAAAAAAAAAAACTTCCACTTCCACTTCGAACTCTCTAAAATAGCCAATTTTTATGACCGTTGAACAACCCCTCAGGGAGATTCATAAGATAAGCAAATAAAAAAAAAAAAAAGCTTCCTCAACAAAAAATAAAATAAAAAACAAGATTCCCTGTAGAGAAAACATAGGAAAATCTAACTTATGGCATTCAAAAATTAGCATAATTATGTCGAAAGAAGTGAACAACATTACAATAATAACAACAAGCAAAAGAGCGAGAGAGTAATAGAGGAAGAGAACGAGAGCGAGAGATATATATAGTGAGCATAAGAAACAGTTGTTTCCTATATGTTCAAAAGCATCCCTTTTGCCGAACTATGCGGCAAAAAAAAGTTTCTCGCGTATCCTGGGGCAGCATTAACATCATGATGATGATGATGAGGCAACACGCATTTCAATTACACTCGGCTCTCATCTCGTTTTAAGCTCGTGCAGTTTTGAATATCAAAATAAATCGTAAACAAGGTCACATTCCAACTCTTCTGTATGTATGTGTGTGTATGAGTGTATATGTGTGTGTATTTGTCTTTGTGCGTGTGCGTGTGCGTACATACACACACAGAGAAAATAGCTGGCGCGTTTTGTACTCTCGTACGGAATGTTTTGAATTGCAACAACAACAATTTATTCATAGCAGCAGCTTAATATTCTCAACTTGCAGCAAAATGTGTGCCACAAACCACAAATCAAAGAAATTCTCACATAACCTGAACTCCATAGACAACAGAAAGTGAAGAACAAGATAAAAATATAAAAAAATAAAAATAAAAATAAAAATAAAAAACGAAAACGAAAAATAAAAAACAAAAAACAACAACAAAACTGAATTGGAAAAAAAGGAAACAGTCGAAGAGTAAAGAGCCGAACAGCAAAGAGCAAAGAACGAAGAACGAATCACAACCAAAAGAAAAGCTTTAACCAAAAATATTTTTAAAGTATACAACATATACATAAAAATCTATATACTAATAAATATATATATATATAAATATAAAATAAATATAATATAATAATTATATAAATAAATACTTAGCTGTAAGCTATATAACATTTATTATAATTATAATTATTATTATTATACATTATAATAATTATAAATTGAGAAACTTCACAAAAGTGCAGAGACCAAAAAATACAAACAACAAAAATAATAAAAATTAAAAAATAAAAATAAAAATAATTAATAATAAATAATGATGAAAATAAATAAAATGAAAAATACCTAAAGGCAGTTTGTGATTCTCGGTGATAATGGTGTAAATGTGATAAACAACGTTATAAAAGTTTTAAAGATATTAACAACAAGCAACAAATAACAATAACAACAAAGAACAAAGAACAAACAGCAGCAACAACAAGAACAAGAAAAGGAACAAGAACAAAAACAAAAACAACTACTAGTTAAAGTCTCGGCAAATATTGTGTTTTCGATTCTACATTTTATTTTTGTTCATTTTACATAAGTTTTTAACAAAATTTATTAAAAACAGAAAAAAAAATAAAATAAAAATAAAATTAAAAAAAAAAAAAACTACAATAATAATTTAAACTATACTATATACAACTATATATATATACATACATATATATATATATATCTAAACTATACTAAGCCTTAAACTCTATAAGCAAATTATAAATAATAATAATCGAAATTTTCGTAATAAGTTCGCACAAAAATCCGAAAAAAAAATCCCGCGAGTGTAGAGTTGTTTTTTTTTTTTTAAATTATTATTATTATTATTATAATATTCGACTGCACTGCCGGCATATTTTTGACAAAAATATGATTTTACTCTAAAAAAAAACCAAAAAAAAATCCACGAAAAAAACATACGTACAAAAAATAAAATAAAAATAAAAAGAAAACTCTTTTAACGTATGCCAAGAATCTTATGAAACCAAAAAGACAACAAAACGACAACAACAACAAAGAAAAAAAAAATTTAAAACCGATTTATAACAAAATGCAATAGTTATTTCTCACTCGCAAAGGTAAAGAAAAAGCAGAAAAATACAATGGCAAAAAAAAACTGCAAAAATTATTTGTAAAATTTCAGAAATTATTTATAAAATTTTAAAAATTATTTATAAAATTTCAAAAATTATTTATAAAATTTCAGAAATTATTTATAAATTTTTGCAATGCAAATTAATTTAGTTTCGAATTTAATTAAAATTTTATAATTGCTTAAGAAATCTTCTTACATTTTCTTCAACTTAATATGAGGAAAAATTATTATTTTTTTTTTTTTTATATATTTACTTTGAAAATTCACTCGTCAAAAAAATAAAAATCAACAGAATTTTGTTGTTGATTTTTTTTTTTTTTTCTTTAATTAATTTTCATAAATTTATATACTAGACATAAAAAAAAAATAAATATATAATATATATATATAAATATATTTTGTATATCTTTTATTTATTTGCAGTACATTTTACATAAACTGTGATTATGAGTTCCACAAAATCTCAAGTAGCCCTCGCTACAAATATTCCAACCAATTTAGCCTCCGCCTCCGCCACAGCCACCTCTAGTGCAGCCGCAGCCGTTGTTGTTGTTGCCGCCGTTGCCTCAAATAATACTACGACGTCACCATCAGCAGCAGCAGCAGTGGGAGCAACAACAGCAGCAGCAGCAACAACTACTACTACTACAGCTGCAACAGTAGCAGCGGCAGCAGCTGTGACGTCATCAATAACAACAACAGCAGCAACAGCAGCAGCAGCAACAACAACAGGAACAATAGCAACAGCAATAAGTGCAACATCAACAGCAGCAAATAACAACAGCAGCAGCAGCAGCAACAGTAACAACAACGAGGAAGCAACGGCTGCCACAAATTTGGGGCGTCAGAATAGTTTTGGCAATAGACGCGTAAGTTGTAAAATAATTATTATTAATTTAATTAAATTTGTATATAAAATAGTAGAAGAAGCTGAGATTAAAAAAAAAAAAATGTTAAAACTATTGAGAAAATTGCATAGAAGAATTATAAATAGGTCAAAATGATGATGAGTAGTAAGTCGTCGTAGTCGTCTCTCTCTCTCTCTCTCTCATTCTTCAAAATTCTCTCTGTTTTTGTTGCGCTTTCAATGCGCGTTCTCTCTCTCTCTCTCTCTCTCTCTTTCGTTCTCTCTGTGGATATATAAGTGCAGCCATGAACTGGAACTCTGGCTCGTGCACAAGATACACGCCCAAAAAATGCATAAAACTGGGTCAGGTCAGTCTTACAAACCTCTGAGCGTCAGTTTTGTTTAGCTAAAATGGGGGCGAGGCTTGACTTTTGCCATATTTTCTTTCTTTCCTTCCTTTTTTTTTTTCGTGCGCTTCCTAGAAGTCAACAACAACAAAAAATGGAAATGGAAACGCAGCAATTGCTGGAAATTCCCAATCGTCAAAGAATTGCATTGAAAACGTGTTTTTGATTGCAGCTTACAAAAAAAAAAAAAAAAAGGTTCCCCAGACAACATGGAGTTCAAGGTTTATGGCTAGGGGTTGATTGTGGGGGGGGAGTGAGGCGGCAGCCTGACTAGTTTATAGCTTTTGCGGCTGATTATGTGGCATGATGTGCTGTGATTTTAGTTGCATTTTAATTGATACTAAGAAATTGTGCTGCGATTCTCAAACAGAACGAATAACGAAGAGAGCAGCAGCAGCAGCAGCAGCTATAAGGGAAGTTGGTAGAGTTGCTGCTGCTGCTGTTGCTGCTGTTACTGCTGCTGCTGTGACGCTTCCAAGGTCGATTTATTGATTTTTCCCAAACGAACTTTTCTGGTGACGTTCACGGAAGTTGAACAGCACGAGAAGAAGAAGTTGTCTGCAACATTTGATGGCTGCTTAAATGTCAGAGTTAATTATAAGACTTATAAATTTGATTTTATATACTATATATATGGCATATATAGTATATATACTAAGATATTAGTAGTAGCATATATAGTATATATAATAAATATACTTAGTATATTTTGTTGCCATGGGGGCGGAGGAGCAGCACGTGTCAGTTTATAGTCTTAAGTTTTTGAGCTGCAGGGTGGGAAATATCTGTTTATATATATGAAAATGAAAGTTCATTAATGCCTGGACTTCACTGTAGTTAAAGATAACAGCAAAATTTACGCTAATCTAGAAAGAGTTTTGCCTTTGACTTTGACATTTTATGTCTGCATTTTATTATTTACTTGCCACAGACACTTATGGGGAAGGGAATAGTAAGCATTAAGCATGACAAAGTAGCATGCGCGAGGGTTAGTTCAAGTAGTTTTGCCTAATTTCAAAGAAATTTCGACTGATTAATGACTTTCAGCATAGAAAAATCAATGACTGCCAGCGCGCAGCAGCAGCAGCAGCAGCAGCAGTGGAAAATCCAGACTTCAAGCTGCTGATAAGCTAATGAAACTGACAGCCGAAATGACCAAATGACTAACGTGCGCTGATTAAACGATTAAATAATAAAATAACTAAACGCATTAACTTTGACTGACTGACTAACTAACTGACTGACGATATGAAACTTGCGTTTTGGGTTTTTATTTATTTTCCCCTGTTGTCCTTCGACATTGTAGAAAATGTCAAAAGGCAGTCAGCGCGCAAGGCATTTGAAAACGATTTATGTGGCTGGCACGGCAACACTCTGCCATAACAACAGCAACAACAGGTCGAAATTGTTTATGGCAGCTATAGTGTAGGGTATGCACTACTAGCAGTTAGCTGAAGTAATGAGTGAAAGAAAGAGATTTGTGATTGCCTTTTCATATATTGCACAGCATAAAAGTATGCTATATTTTTTTCCAGTCATATTTTCAATGTTCTACAGAGTCTAAAGACAGCAGCCCCAACACATTCGCTAGCAATATTTATATTTCTAGGGTATAGCAATATATATTTTTGTTTGTTGTCTCGTCGATATACGCTTACACCTTACCTTACACTCTTACTCTCTCACTTTCTCTCTCTCTCTCTCTGTGTGTGTGGATCGTTAACGTCGCCTGGCTTGGCATTTGTTTTACATTTTAATGAGCCAAACAATTGCATCACGGGCAATGTAACGTCATCGCCCCGTTGCCTTGGCTAAGCTTTGACGCGTTTTGGTTTATTTTTTTTTCTTTTCTTTTATTTTTTTTTGGCCTGTCAACTTTGGCATTAAATTAGTAGTGGCAGCTAATATGAAACTAATTGCGTTTTCTTTCACCTTTCACAGGGCAATATGAAGGGCAAACATCTGACACGAAGTCATGCTATGCGCGAGTCAACATCGCCACCACGCACGCCAACGCCTCGTGCTGCTGCTGAGCAACACAATAGTGATGCTCATGAGCACAACAACAATAACAACAACAACAACAGCAATGCCATATTAAATAATAATAATAATAACAATAATAATAATAATAATAATAATAATAATAACAGTAATAATATTAATAATAATAATAATAATAATATCAATATAACAGCAACAACAAATACAACAATTATCAATAGCAAAGCACAATCAACTGGACGCGGCAATTCACCGCTCATGGAGACGCCTGCTGTCATTGTCACTAGTCAACAACAGCAGCAACAACAGCAGCATCAACAGCAGCCATTGAATGTGCCACTGCGCGATGAGGCAGAGTTTCCAAAATTATCACCGCCTAAAAAATCTGGTGCTGGCGTTCAACATAATCGCAGCAATAGCAATGGCAGCACTGGCATTGAATATAACAACAACAACAACAGTAGCAACAACAACAACAATAACAGTGGCGGTAAAAAGTATGTTGTTGATCTAAAAGCCAATGGACTGGATAAACATCACAATAACAACAATAACAACAACAATTCAAATGCATTGCTATATAATTCTGGCATGAATTATAAAGCAAGCGATCGTCATGAACGCCATGAGATGTCCAGTCAAAATAGTAATCTCAGCAATAGTCATCATGAGGAGGAACAATATCATTACGAGCGACCTGGTGGTGGTGGCGGTGGAGGTGATCGCGGTGGTGGTGGTGGTGGTAAAAAGCATCGCGCCAATACTAATTCAAAAGGTTCAAAGCCACGCTTGAAGAATCTTACAAATAGTTCATCTGGTAGCATTGATGGTGGTGGTCCTGGTGGTGGTGGTCCTGGTCCTGGTGGTCATGCTGGTGGTGGCGGCGGTGGTGGTGTTGGTATTAACAATTGTGGCAACAACACACAGACAACAAATTCAAGCAACAATACATCCGGTTTTATATCGCGCGGTAAGTGTTGCAAAAATAATGCAAACTTTTTTTTTGGGCTATGTGTAGCAGCTTCATATATTGATTCTAGTCTTTCAACAAACAGAGAATTCAAGCGAACAATATACGGATTTTGGTGGCACCGATTTGTTGACATTCTTTCGCGATACGCTTAATAAGAATCCCAAGGATAGGCATATACTCTTAAAAATTGAAAAGGATTTAATGGATTTCGTACAGGAAAAAAGGTAAAAGAATATTTTTTTTTTGATAATAAAATTAATTATAATTAGAGTTAATTTTATTAATTATAATTTTATAACTATAATTAATATTAAATAATTAATAATTAATTTAATTAATAATTATTTTAATTAATTATAATTAATTATCATTAATAATTAATTTAATTAATTATAATTCATAATTCAATAATTATGAATTAATTAATTATAATTAAATATATAAATATGTTTAAATTTAAATTATTTAAAATTAAATTAATTAATAAAAATAAACTTAGTTAATTTCATTTAATTAAATATAATTATAATTATAATCAAATATTAAATTATAATTATAATTATAAAATTAAATTATTTTAAATTTTATTTAATTATTAAATTACTTTATTTATATTTAATTATAATTATTAAATTACATTATTTTAATTACATTTAATTATAATTATAAATGTTTATTTAATTTATTAAATTATTTTATTTATATTTAATTAACATTATTAAATTAAATTCTTTTAATTAAATTTAATTATAATTATAAATTTTTATTTAATTATAATTATTAAACTAAATTTTTTTAATTATAATTAATTCAATAAATTAAGTATAATTTAGTAAAATTTATTAATTTTTTTTTGTTTTGCCTTTTCTAGTCGTGGCTGTGAGTTTCGATTTCCGCCAGCATCCTCATACAATCGTATGCTGATACATCGCACCGCTGCATTCTTTGGCATGGATCATAATGTTGATACAGATACGCAGCAATGTGTCATTGTTGCCGTTACCAAGGGCACACGTATACCAGAGGTAATAATATTTCATAAATTTATCGTTATCGATTAAATTTTTCTATTAATTTTTATTTGATAATTTTTTTGTCAGATACGCTTCAAATCTTTGGTACGTGGCGATCATCGTGATGATGCACGCAAGTCAATTTTGAAGCGTGATACGCATAGTTTCGATGAGGTGCGTCAATCGCCATATTTATGCCCAGAACGTGTAATGCTTGATCGTAAGGCGAAAAGTTTTGAGGAGCGTGAAGAGGATTATGATCGTGCGCGTAGTCGCATCTTTAGTCGCACATCACAGCAAGATGCATATGGTGGTGATATGGGCAATGATGATTGTTATGGTGGTGGTGGCAACAATGGTGGTTGGCATGAACAGCAGCAGCAACAACAACAGCAGCAGCAGCAACAGCAGCCACCAAGACCTAAACGACCCAATGGCAAAATGTTGCAAATGCAAAATGTAAGTAAAATAAAATAATAAAAAATTATAGAAAATTTTTAAATTTTTTTTTTTCTACACAGTCCACAGAGTCACGTGATGGTGGCGGCATGAGATCTGGCGGTGCCGTGCCTAAATCCCATAACTTTGGCAACTATGGTGGACCGCCAAGTGCAGGTGGCCCAGGTGGTGGTGGTGGCGGCGGCTCCTTACCACGTGGCGATTCGACCAATTCAAATAAAAGTGGACGAGGTGGATTTGTGAAACAGGATTCAACTGGCAGCAATAATACTGCATGGCGTCTATCGCCATCGAGCAGCGGGTGAGTAGCTGCTGTGGAGCTATGCTGGCTGAGTGTAATTTTGTTTGGACCCAACATTCCATTCCCAATTCGCTCGCTCTCTGTCTCTCTCTCTCTCTCTCTCAGTTTTTCTTTCTTTCACTCTTTATATCTCTCTATCTATTCTCTTTCTATCTCTCTCTCTCTATCTATCTATGTATTTTTGTATCTTTGTTAATCAAAAAAAAAAAAAAATTTTTTTTTTTTTTGAAATTGTTTATGAATTTGCCGAAAAAAAACAAACTGAAAAAAATTCGAAAAAAAATATTTTTGTTTGCCAACCCAACCAAAAATCCAACTAAAAAACCTCCAACAACAACAACAACCTACAACAACAACAACCAACAACAACAACATTTAAAAATCCAGCTACAAGACACGCACGCAATCAGTGCGCTCCGATTCTGTAACGCCATCGCCGACGGGTTACGGCAGCGACAGGCAGACGCCGGAATTTAGTCAATCAACGTTGTCATCAAATCGTGGAGTTGTTTCATTTCTACATCAGTCAGCAACAACAACAACAACAACAGCAGCAGCAACTGCAAATGCGGCAGCAACAACAACAACAAAATTAATAAAAACAACATCATTATCGTCCTCGTCGTCGTCATCAACATCGTCAGCGTCGTCGTCATCTTCGACGTCCGGCGCGCCGCCTGATACGGCAACAGCTGCTGCTGCTGCATCGGGACTCGTCTGGGCCGTCACTGATATTTCGAGTGTGCCAATTGGCAGCGTCCTCATTGATCCGCAAACCCTCCAAACAATTCTCAATGCAGACGGGTAATTTACAAAAACCAAAAACACACAAAAAAAAAAAATCAAAACAAAACAAAAATTCTCTATCTCAAAAAAAAAAAAAAAAATACTTAAAAATACTTAAAACAATTTTAAATACAATCAAAATTCACCAAAATTTAAAAAAAAAAAATCTGTTGTGCTTCGCAAATGCTTTTATTAATATTTAACATCATTTTTTTTTTATTTTGCTTTTAATTTTCAAGCAAAAAAAATGCTTCACATTTTTTTTTTTTTTTTTTGTTACTAATTTCAATTAAATATTTAATATTTTTTTTTTAAATTAATTTCATTGCAATTTTAAATATTTTTTTTAAAATTAATTTCATTGCAATTTTAAATATTTTTTTTTAAATTAATTTCATTGCAATTTTAAATATTTTTTTTTTTAAATTAATTTCATTGCAATTTTTAATATTTTTTTTAAAATTAATTTCATTGCAATTTTAAATATTTTTTTTTTAAATTAATTTCATTAAAATTTTAAATATTTTTTAAAATTAATTTCAATTAAATTTTAAATATTTTTTTTTAAATTAATTTCATTGCAATTTGAAACTTTTAAAATGCAAAAACACAAAGCTTCAAAAAAAAAAAAAAAAATGTGCAGAAAATGTTTTCAAGATTCGTTGCATAAATAAATTTTGTAACAAATTAATATATATATATGTATATTTCTTTTATCATAGATATATAAAATATATATCATAGATATATATATATATGTATATATGCATAAATATATAAATAGTTTCGTTTTTTTAGATAGTTCAATATATAGTTTTCATTATATATTTCATAATAATATTAATAAAAATAATAATATTCTCTATATATTTTCTATATACAAAAAGAAAAAAAAATAAAATTTTGTTCTTGCAAATGTTTTATGAAGCTTGATAAATTTTCTATAATAGTTTTTTTTTTTAATCTATTTTCTTCAAGTTTATCAAATATTTAATAAAAGCGTTTTTGCATTTTTTTTTCTATAGATTTTTTTCTAATTTTTGCATATTTAATATATATAAATTATATATATTTTTGTTTAATATTAAAATAATTAATCAAAATAATTTTTTATGCTACACACACACACACACACACGCAAACATTTTAATGGCATTTCGATGTGCTACTATTTTCAACTTGTTGATGTTGTTTTTGTAAATTATCTCTGCCTATATATAAAAAAAAAACAAAAAAAAATACTAAAAAACAAAACAAAATAAAATTGTATATCAGCTGACAACACCATACACTTCTCTCTCTCTCGCTCTTTCTCTGACGCTCTGTCTGTCTCTCTTGCGCGCGCTCTCGCCATAGTTGCGCCTATATCTCTCACCTGTACATTTGTCCATAAATTCAAATCTCACTCACTCGCTCGCTCGCTCGCCTGCCTCTTTTTTTTACTTGCTCGCTCGCTCGTACTTTCTCTCTCTCTCTTCTTACTCTCTCTCTCTCTTTCTCTTGGTTTCTATACACTGTTATACACTGTTCACTTAGCTTTTTGTTAATTGTTCGCCTTGCTCTGTTTGCCCGTTGACACCAAACATCACACATCTCTCTCTCTCTCTCTTTCTCTCTATATATCTCTCTCTCTCTCTCTCTCTCTCTTTGTCTCTGCAATTGTGTGTGTTTCGTCTGTTCGCCTGTTTTGTTGTCTTCTTAATTGTGTTGTGCATCGCATCCTCTTGTTGTTGTTGTTTTTTACATTTACATTTTTTTATATATCTATTTTTTTTTTTATTATTATTAAAATATAATATAAATAATTAATCTAATTAATTAATTAATTAATTAATGCAAATACTCATAAAAAATAAAACAAAACAAAAATTTATACAAACAGCAGAAGAAGAAGTTTAATTGTCTGTCGCTGCCGTCGTGTCTTCACTGTGCACTAAATATTATGTATACGCAACGTATGGCAACATATTTTAGACACCTTGCCATAACAATTTCTTACCTCATACACACACACACACACACGCATACTAATACAACCATCAAAAAAAAATAATTATAACATAAATCGTTGCATGCGACGAGCGAGCATCCACAAAAAAAAAAAATAGCTAAAAAAATAGCTAAAAAAAAATACCTAAAAAAAAATTATTTATTTTTTATTGCAATTTTTTTTAATAAAATTATTTTATGCTTCTTAAAATTTTTGCAGCTCCATTTACCACTATGACCCGTCCAATTTGCCGCCCAATCAGGCGTTGCAACATGCGGGCAACAATGCAGCTGCTGCTGCCGCTGCTGCTGCTGCTGCTAGCAACAATTATCAATCAAGTGGCGGCAACAGTGGCAATAATAATAATTATGTGCCGCCACCATATCGTAAATCATCACCACATCAGTCACAGCAACATCAACAGCAACAACATTCGCAGCAACATTCGCAGCAACACTCACAGCAGCAGCAACATTCACAGCAACATCCACAACAACAGCAGCAGCAAATATATTGCAATGAATTATCCTGCAGCTCAACGGAAAGCTATGCTGAAGATATACAATCGCCGGGTCCAGATTGTTGCGATGTTTATGATTTTAATGCCGAGCAACAGCAATCGCAACCATTGCAACAAACAATTGTTTGTGATGCAGCTACTGCTACTGCTGTTGCTACTAATAACAGCAGCAAAACTGATGCTGAATGTGATAGTTTAACAAATGCCACTGGCTGCCTAAGCATTACAACATCAACATCGACCAAGAATTATGATCGCATTGAGGTGCAAAAATATAAAAATCAGGCAACAAGTCCAAATATACCAGCATGTTGTGCTGCTATTGATAAAGATTTTGATGCAGCTACACAACAGCAACAACAGCAACAGCAGCAGCAACAAGAGCAAGAACAACAGCAACAACAACAACAACAACAGGAAACAATTGTTGTTGCTGCTAGCACATCACCAATGAGTGAACTTGCAACATCAAGTCAAACACCACCACCATTAACAACAGCAACAACAACAACTGTTGCTGTTGTACCAATAAATTGTGATGCACAATCATTATCGCCAAGCACTACACCCTACAGCGAAGTGAAGAGCAACATTAGTCAGTGTCATACACAAATGTCACATATGGAGGAGCCAAAGGCAACAACATGGGCAACAACATATACGCAAAGCTATCAGGCACCAGATGGTTCAACAGTTTTTCATACAACAACAACACCAAATGGTGCACCATACTGTGCCACAACATATCAGCAAGCTGTAAGTGTTAACATCCTTTGCCTTATCATTAATTTATATTAATTTTTATTTAAATTTTTTGCAGCCTGATGGCAGCATTTATGCAGTGCCACAGGGCATGGTCTATGCTGCATATCCACAGCCAACAGTTAGCAGTGCCGCTGCCTCACAGCCAATATTTCAGCTAACAAGCAGCAGTCAACCAACACAAACATTATTTGCAACCGCTGCTGCACCACAAGATGCAGCTGAATTAACCGCTGGCACCTACATGATACCTGTCTTCGATCCAACACAACAGCAACGTGATGGTTTAATACCAGCACAGGCAACTATATATCAAACACCCGCCGGACCAGCAACAGCAATGATGCCAATGGCAACAGCTACTTATCCGGCAGCACAATTTGCTGCTGCTGCTGCAGCTGCTGCCGCTGCTGCAGCGGCAACAGCACCAAATGGTGCACCAATATATCAAACACCATTAATATATTCAAGTGATCCAACAGCTGGTGGTCCACCACAATTGCAACAATTGCCAATGGCACCGTATCCAATAAGTTATCCGTATCAATATTATCATCCAATACCATATTATACATTGCCACATCAGGCTGTAACTGGACCACAAATGGTTGCAGCAGCAACAGCACCATGTGCTGCTGCTGGTCAAATGTTGACAAATGGTCAAGCAACAACAACAACAGTAGCAGCAGCAGCAAGCCAGACACCAAATCATCATCAACAACATCATCATCAGGCGGCAGCAGCAGCAGCAGCAGCAGCAGCGGCAGCAGCAGCACAAATGAATCTCACAACAGCCACAGTGGCGGCTGGACCGTCAACGGTAGCTATTGCTAATCAACAGCAGCAGCAGCAACAGACAAATAATAATCACAGCAGCAACAATCATAACAACAACAGCAACAACAACAATGGCAACGGCAGCAGCTCGGGATATTTAAGTTCAACACGTGTTAAGCGTACACCTGGCGGTGGTTCAATACATTATAATGCTAATTATGCGGCAACAACAGCGCAGCATCAGCATCATCAGCAACAACAGCAGCAACAACAACAGCAACATCATCAGCATCATCAGCCACATCATCAACAGCAGCAACAACAACATCATCAAGCACATCATCATCAACATCATCATCATCATGCTGGCGGCGCAACAGCTGCACAATTAATAAGTACATCCGCTGCTGGTGGTGGTGTTGCTGCTGGTGGCAGCACAACAACAACATATCATGCATTGCCAACATTAACATTGGCACATGGTGGCACTGCAGTTAATACTGATCTCAATGCTGCTGCTGCGGCCGCTGCTGCAGCTGCTGCAACTGGTGCACATGTTTATGCATTGCCACAGCATGCCACAACATTAATACCAACAAATTTATTTCCCTATGCCCCCGGGCAACCAGCAACGGCAGCAACAGCAGCAGGTGCACCACCACATAATGCGATTGCAATGGCAATGCAACCACAGCAACAGCAGCAACAACAACAGCAACAAATTCCACCGCCACATCATGCATTAATTGCAGCGGCACCATTCTATGCCACAAATAGTGGCAACATGGATTTATCAGCGGGCACACAATCAGCGCCCAGCACACCAGCAGCACCTGGACGACAGGCGCCATTATTTAGCACACCACCAGCACCTAATGCTGGCAGTGGTGGCAGCATTAATAGCAATGGCGGTGCTGGTGGTGGTGGCTCTGGCGGTGGCGGTGGTGGTGGTTATCATAGTAATAGCTCAACGCCACATTATTATCACAGTCAAAGCAGCAATGATGCTGGCTATGTGACGCCATATGAGAAACGTAATAATAATAATGGTGGTGGTGGTGGCATGACAATAACAGCACCACCTGGTCGCAAGCCATATCATCCCGGTGGTGGTGGTGGTGGTGGCTATAATCCACGACATTCAGTGCCATTAAGCAGCGGCATGCCATCGGGTGCCAAGACACCGTTGCTTAATTCTAATAATGAGCCAACGCCACGTGCCTCACCAGCAAGCAGCATTAGTTTAAGTGGTGCAACAACAGCTGCTGGCAATGCAACAAATGCAACAAGTTATCATCATCGTGGCGGTGCTGGCGGTGCTGGTGGTGGTGGACCACCAACGCATGGATTAAGTAAACGTGAAAATAAACCTGCACAAATGCCACTGATAAGTGGTCCACCGCCTAGTTATGGCAGCAACAGTAACAGTAACAGTGGCAATGGCATGGCAACACAACAACAACAACAGCTGCTGCTGCTGCTGCTGCTACTAGTGTTGGCTATGAGGCAAAGCCTCCAATACGCTTAAATGCTGCTGCCGCTAGTTTTCGTAGCCAAAAATCATATAATCCAGACTTCCGACGCAGCGTATCGCAGCGTAATTCACCAAGTGCTAATGGTGCTGCCAGTGCCAGTGGCAGTGGCAACAATGGCAACAATAGTCATGAAAGTAGCAACAATTCGCCAAACAGTATTGCAGGTGGTGCTGGTGCTGCTAATGGCAGCAATAGCAATAGCAGCAGCAACAGTAGCGGCAGCACAGCCAGTGGCAACAACAATAACAATAACAACAATAGCAACAACAACAGTGCTGGAAATACACCAAATGCAAATGCAACACAAGCCACACAATATATTGTTGTGGATCAAGCAGCAGCAGCAGCACCGCTATATTTAAGCAGTGGTAATGGCAATGGCGGAGGAGGAGCTGGTGGTGGTAATGGTGGTGGTGGTGGTGGTGGTGGCGGTAATGGTGGCGGTAATGGTGCCGGTTCACGTGCTTCGCACATTCCAGCGCAGCTGCATCATAATGCTAGAGCAGCAGCGGCAGCAGCAGCAGCAGCAGCTGCTGGTGGACAACAAGCAACAGCTGTGCTTAGTGGCGTTGCAGCGGCAGCTGCATTAGGTGGCTATAATCCAAATGCAGCATCAGGTGTCTATATTAAATATGGTCCAACATATTTTGCGCATGTAAGTAACAGTAGCAGCAACAATCTTAAACTTTGACTAATGCTTCTCTTTCTCTTTCTCTGCAGCCATCGGTTGCCTTGCCAAATAGTCGACGTTCACCATCGAATGATATACGACCACAGATGGCACAGGTTGCTGGCATGTATCCCGCCACAATGATGATACAAGGTATGTTAATGAACATGATGATGATGATGAATATTAAAATATTGTTTTATATATTACAGCACCACCACGTCATCCAAGTCGTCATCCGAATCCCAATTATAAGGGTTCGCGTCCGCGGTAAATTTACCGCCCTTTACAACATATACAAACACACAGACAGACAGATAGACAACACCACCCCGCCTCCCCACCAGCAACAACAACAACAACAAGAATATTGATCAAGCAATGTCTGCTGATCAAATGTTTGTTGAACGGACGCCCAGATGCTGTGAACATAAAAAGAGATAAAAAACAACAACATAAAAAGAAGAAAGAAGAAAAAATAACGGCATACCTAAGATAAATATAAATAGCAAACTAATTCTAGTGGAACATAATGTAGTTGACAAAAAATAACAAAAAACAAAAAACAAAAAAAAATAGAACGATAAATGATAGAACGAAAGAAATAATGAAGTAAAAGTAAAGATAATGATAAAGATATAAATGATAAATGATAACAAGATAAAAGCTAAAGAATGAATATGACAAAGAAATGACAAAACAAAAAAGCAAAAGCAAAACGATCTGATAAAGAAAATGATGATGAACAGTAGCGCATAGACAGAGCAAAATGAGAAGAAAACAAAATAAAAAACGGAGCAAAAAAAAACAAAAAGAAAATGTTGTTCGATGTGTTTGGCGGCAATAAAAAAAAAATGCTAGCAAAAAGCGAGAAGTGGCAGTGAAAGCAGAGATAGAAAGAGAGAAATAGTGAAAGAGAAAAAAAAAAGTGTAGAGAGCGAGAAAAATGCAAAGTGAGCTGTGGGGCAAAAAAAAAATAAAATAAAAATAAAATAAAAATAAATAAAAAAAAAGCAGAGCAAAAAGCAAAAAAAAAAAAAAATGTTGCAATTTTTGATAGCGCTAAAAAAAAAATAATAATAATTGTAATAATTGTAAGTGTAGCTAAAACAGCAACAACAAACAGCAGCAGCAGCAACAACAACAACAGCGACTATAACTACTATTATTACAACAACAACAACAACAAGTAAAATTGCAATTACAAACAACTACAAAAAAAAAACTATAAAAAAAATAATAATAATAATAATAATATAAACAAAAACAATGCTGTATATTTTGTGCCATTATAATTATAGTCTTAAAAACTAAAAAAAATAATCTAAAAACTAAAACTAAAACTTAAAAACTATTACGAGTACCGCAGAAGCAATAATTCAACACAACGACGGGCCCCTCAAAAAAAAAAATGGACAAAAAAAATGAAAATTATGCAAACGTAGCAAAAAAAAAAAAAAGACGCCAACAACAGGACGAACAACAATTTTTACGCGGACAAGCATAAAAAAAAAAATACTATGACTACTTACAAAAATTCTTAGAATATTTATTATATATATATATATATATATATATATATATATAGCACGGAGACTGATTGACAATCTCTCACAGCAGCTTTGGTTTTTTTCATTTTCTTCTTTTTTTTTTTTTTGTCCGATAGCGCCAATAGCAAGACATAAAAATTTACCAACACTTTTTTTTCTCACTTGCAAAACTGCTTTAAAAAAAAAATCTTTACAACTTTGCTTGCTGTAAAAAAATTTCTTAATTATTATTAATAATAATAATAATAATTTTTTCTATAGACTTGCAATTGGTGTGTTTAATTAAATGCATTTTAATTATATTAGAAATCTCAACCAAAAGCTAGACAGAACAATAACAAACAACAACAAAAACAAGTACGAAAATTGACTTGACAAATTGTGTGGGCGTGGCTTGTAGTACTACTATACATTTCATACATATTTTGTATTGCAAAATTTTGTAATTTGTAAAGCTCAGCAACCAACAAACAGCAGCAGCAGCAGCAGCAGCAACATAAAGCAGCAGTAGTAAAAAAAAAAAGTTAAAGTAGCAGCAAAACCAAACTCTCGAAACATCCAACAAAACAAACAAAAAGTCAGCAAAAATCTGTTCAACAATAAAAAAATTGCATCATGTTCTGTTATTTAAGTCAAATTTACTATAAAAAAAATAATGCTATAAAAAAAATTGAATTGAAAAAACAAAAAAAACAAGAAAGAAATTTTTTAATTTAATTTTTGTGAAATTTATTATTATTATTTTGCTTATTATTATTATTATTATTAATATTAATAATATTATTATTATGTTTATAATTATGTTCTAATTGAAATAGAATTGAATTCTTTATGTTTTCTCTTTACAACAAAAAAATTAATTAATTTTCTGTTCCTTATGGCAAAGAAGCTGCACTTGATTTTTTTTCGTTTTATTTTTGATTTTTTTTCGTTAAAATTAGCAAATAAGTGAATAATAATAATAAATAATGAAAAATATATATATATATATATACATAGAAATGATAATGTTGATGATAAAGATGATGATGAAAAAGATAAAAATGAAGCTGAGAAAATAACGAAGTAAATAGTTGAAAGTAAAACGCGCTACGTAAGAGAAAAAAAGTAAAAGAAAAATGAGAAAGAAAAGATGAAGATAAAGATGAAGCAGCTATACATTTATTGTTAAACAAGATAATTAGCTTAGCATCTTAGCGTATAACTTTACATATATATATGTAATATTTAATATATATACTATATATATATATATATATATATTATATATATAGACAACTGAAAAACAACATAAAACAATAAAAAAAAAAACAATTATAATAATAATAATAATAATAAAATAATTAGTTAAAGTTGCGTTTGTTGTATTTTTTGTTTTCTATTTCCACCTTTTTTTATCTTTTTTTATTTTATTTTTATTTTTTCTATTTTTAGTTCTTGGCCGATCTCGCATATCTTGGAAGTTCTTAAAGCGAAACGTGATGCAATTTTTTTTATTGTTGAACAGATTTTTGCTGAATTTTTGTTTGTTTTGTTGGATGTTTCGAGAGTTTGGTTTTGCTGCTACTTTAACTTTTTTTTTTTACTACTGCTGCTTTATGTTGCTGCTGCTGCTGCTGTTTGTTGGTTGCTGAGCTTTACAAATTACAAAATTTTGCAAAATACAAAATATGTATGAAATGTATAGTAGTACTACAAGCCACGCCCACACAATTTGTCAAGTCAATTTTCGTACTTGTTTTTGTTGTTGTTGTTGTTGTTTGTTATTGTTCTGTCTAGCTTTTGGTTGAGATTTCTAATATAATTAAAATGCATTTAATTAAACACACCAATTGCAAGACTATAGAAAAAATTATTATTAATATTATTAATAATAATTAAGAAATTGTTCTTTCTTTTTTTTTTTGCAGCAAGCAAGTTGTAAAGATTTTTTTTTTAAAGCAGTTTTGCAAGTGAGAAAAAAAAGTGTTGGAAAATTTTTATGTCTTGCTATTGGCGCTATCGGACAAAAAAATAAAAAGAAGAAAATGAAAAAAAAAAACCAAAGCTGCTGTGAGAGATTGTCAATCAGTCTCCGTGCTATATATATATATAATAAATATTCTAAGAATTTTTGTAAGTAGTCATAGTATTTTTTTTTTTATGCTTGTCCGCGTAAAAATTGTTGTTCGTCCTGTGGTTGGGGTCTTTTTTTTTTTTTTTTGCTACGTTTGCATAATTTTTATTTTTTTTTTGTCCATTTTTTTTTGAGGGGCCCGTCGTTGTGTTGAATTATTGCTTCTGCGGTACTCGTAATAGTTTTTAAGTTTTAGTTTTTAGTTTTTAGATTTTTTTTTTTAGTTTTTAAGACTATAATTATAATGGCACAAAATATACAGCATTGTTTTTGTTTATATTATTATTATTATTTTTTTTATAGTTTTTTTTTTGTAGTTGTTTGTAATTGCAATTTTACTTGTTGTTGTTGTTGTAATAATAGTAGTTATAGTCGCTGTTGTTGTTGTTGTTGCTGCTGTTTGTTGTTGCTGTTTTAGCTACATTTACAATTATTACAATTATTATTTTTTTTTTTAGCGCTATCAAAAATTGCAACATTTTTTTTTTTTTTTGCTTTTTGCTCTGCTTTTTTTTATTTATTTTTATTTTATTTTTATTTTATTTTTTTTTGCCCCACAGCTCACTTTGCCTTTTTCTCGCTCTCTACACTTTTTTTTTTCTCTTTCACTATTTCTCTCTCTCTTTCTATCTCTGCTTTCACTGCCACTTCTCGCTTTTTGCTAGCATTTTTTTTGTTATTGCCGCCAAACACATCCAACAACATTTTCTTTTTGTTTTTTTTTTGCTCCGTTTTTTTTTCTTCTCATTTTGCTCTGTCTATGCGCTACTGTTCATCATCATTTTCTTTATCAGATCGTTTTGCTTTTGCTTTTGTTTTTGTTTTGTCATTACTTTGTCATATTCATTCTTTAGCTTTTATCTTGTTATCATTTATCATTTATATCTTTATCTTTATCATTATCTTTACTTTTACTTCATTATTTCTTTCGTTCTATCATTTATCGTTCTATTTTTTTTTGTTTTTGTTTTTTTTTTTTGTCAACTACATTATGTTCCACTAGAATTAGTTTGCTATTTATATTTATCTTAGGTATGCCGTTATTTTTTCTTCTTCTTCTTTTTATGTTGTTGTTTTTTTTATCTCTTTTTTATGTTCACAGCATCTGGGCGTCCGTTCAACAAACATTTGATCAGCAGACATTTGCTTGATCAATATTCTTCTTCTTCTTGTTGTTGTTGTTGTTGTTGCTGGTGGGGAGGCGGGGTGGTGTTGTCTATCTGTCTGTCTGTCTGTGTGTTTGTATATGTTGTAAAGGGCGGTAAATTTACCGCGGACGCGAACCCTTATAATTGGGATTCGGATGACGACTTGGATGACGTGGTGGTGCTGTAATATATAAATAAATATTTTAATATTCATCATTATCATCATTACGATGTTCATTAACATACCTTGTATCATCATTGTGGCGGGATACATGCCAGCAACCTGTGCCATCTGTGGTCGTATATCATTCGATGGTGAACGTCGACTATTTGGCAAGGCAACCGATGGCTGCAGAGAAAGAAAGTTTAAGATTGTTGCTGCTGCTGCTGCTGTTGCTGCTACTGTTACTTACATGCGCAAAATATGTTGGACCATATTTAATATAAACACCTGATGCTGCATTTGGATTATAGCCACCTAATGCAGCTGCCGCTGCAACGCCACTAAGCACAGCTGTTGCCTGTTGTCCACCAGCAGCTGCTGCTGCTGCTGCTGCCGCTGCTGCTCTAGCATTATGATGCAGCTGCGCTGGAATGTGCGAAGCACGTGAACCGGCACCATTACCGCCACCATTACCGCCACCACCACCACCACCACCACCATTACCACCACCAGCTCCTCCTCCGCCATTGCCATTACCACTGCTTAAATATAGCGGTGCTGCTGCTGCTGCTTGATCCACAACAATATATTGTGTGGCTTGTGTTGCATTTGCATTTGGTGTATTTCCAGCACTGTTGTTGTTGCTATTGTTGTTATTGTTATTGTTGTTGCCACTGGCTGTGCTGCCGCTACTGTTGCTGCTGCTATTGCTATTGCTGCCATTAGCAGCACCAGCACCACCTGCAATACTGTTTGGCGAATTGTTGCTACTTTCATGACTATTGTTGCCATTGTTGCCACTGCCACTGGCACTGGCAGCACCATTAGCACTTGGTGAATTACGCTGCGATACGCTGCGTCGGAAGTCTGGATTATATGATTTTTGGCTACGAAAACTAGCGGCAGCAGCATTTAAGCGTATTGGAGGCTTTGCCTCATAGCCAACACTAGTAGCAGCAGCAGCAGCAGCAGCTGTTGTTGTTGTTGTGTTGCCACCATTGCCACTGTTACTGTTACTGTTGCTGCCATAACTAGGCGGTGGACCACTTATCAGTGGCATTTGTGCAGGTTTATTTTCACGTTTACTTAATCCATGCGTTGGTGGTCCACCACCACCAGCACCGCCAGCACCGCCACGATGATGATAACTTGTTGCATTTGTTGCATTGCCAGCAGCTGTTGTTGCACCACTTAAACTAATGCTGCTTGCTGGTGAGGCACGTGGCGTTGGCTCATTATTAGAATTAAGCAACGGTGTCTTGGCACCCGATGGCATGCCGCTGCTTAATGGCACTGAATGTCGTGGATTATAGCCACCACCACCACCACCACCGGGATGATATGGCTTGCGACCAGGTGGTGCTGTTATTGTCATGCCACCACCACCACCATTATTATTATTACGTTTCTCATATGGCGTCACATAGCCAGCATCATTGCTGCTTTGACTGTGATAATAATGTGGCGTTGAGCTATTACTATGATAACCACCACCACCGCCACCGCCAGAGCCACCACCACCAGCACCGCCATTGCTATTAATGCTGCCACCACTGCCAGCATTAGGTGCTGGTGGTGTGCTAAATAATGGCGCCTGTCGTCCAGGTGCTGCTGGTGTGCTGGGCGCTGATTGTGTGCCCGCTGATAAATCCATGTTGCCACTATTTGTGGCATAGAATGGTGCCGCTGCAATTAATGCATGATGTGGCGGTGGAATTTGTTGCTGTTGTTGTTGCTGCTGTTGCTGTGGTTGCATTGCCATTGCAATCGCATTATGTGGTGGTGCACCTGCTGCTGTTGCTGCCGTTGCTGGTTGCCCGGGGGCATAGGGAAATAAATTTGTTGGTATTAATGTTGTGGCATGCTGTGGCAATGCATAAACATGTGCACCAGTTGCAGCAGCTGCAGCAGCGGCCGCAGCAGCAGCATTGAGATCAGTATTAACTGCAGTGCCACCATGTGCCAATGTTAATGTTGGCAATGCATGATATGTTGTTGTTGTGCTGCCACCAGCAGCAACACCACCACCAGCAGCGGATGTACTTATTAATTGTGCAGCTGTTGCGCCGCCAGCATGATGATGATGATGTTGATGATGATGTGCTTGATGATGTTGTTGTTGCTGCTGTTGATGATGTGGCTGATGATGCTGATGATGTTGCTGTTGTTGTTGCTGCTGTTGTTGCTGATGATGCTGATGCTGCGCTGTTGTTGCCGCATAATTAGCATTATAATGTATTGAACCACCGCCAGGTGTACGCTTAACACGTGTTGAACTTAAATATCCCGAGCTGCTGCCGTTGCCATTGTTGTTGTTGCTGTTGTTGTTATGATTGTTGCTGCTGTGATTATTATTTGTCTGTTGCTGCTGCTGCTGTTGATTAGCAATAGCTACCGTTGACGGTCCAGCCGCCACTGTGGCTGTTGTGAGATTCATTTGTGCTGCTGCTGCCGCTGCTGCTGCTGCTGCTGCTGCTGCCGCCTGATGATGATGTTGTTGATGATGATTTGGTGTCTGGCTTGCTGCTGCTGCTACTGTTGTTGTTGTTGCTTGACCATTTGTCAACATTTGACCAGCAGCAGCACATGGTGCTGTTGCTGCTGCAACCATTTGTGGTCCAGTTACAGCCTGATGTGGCAATGTATAATATGGTATTGGATGATAATATTGATACGGATAACTTATTGGATACGGTGCCATTGGCAATTGTTGCAATTGTGGTGGACCACCAGCTGTTGGATCACTTGAATATATTAATGGTGTTTGATATATTGGTGCACCATTTGGTGCTGTTGCCGCTGCAGCAGCGGCAGCAGCTGCAGCAGCAGCAGCAAATTGTGCTGCCGGATAAGTAGCTGTTGCCATTGGCATCATTGCTGTTGCTGGTCCGGCGGGTGTTTGATATATAGTTGCCTGTGCTGGTATTAAACCATCACGTTGCTGTTGTGTTGGATCGAAGACAGGTATCATGTAGGTGCCAGCGGTTAATTCAGCTGCATCTTGTGGTGCAGCAGCGGTTGCAAATAATGTTTGTGTTGGTTGACTGCTGCTTGTTAGCTGAAATATTGGCTGTGAGGCAGCGGCACTGCTAACTGTTGGCTGTGGATATGCAGCATAGACCATGCCCTGTGGCACTGCATAAATGCTGCCATCAGGCTGCAAAAATTTAAATAAAAATTAATATAAATTAATGATAAGGCAAAGGATGTTAACACTTACAGCTTGCTGATATGTTGTGGCACAGTATGGTGCACCATTTGGTGTTGTTGTTGTATGAAAAACTGTTGAACCATCTGGTGCCTGATAGCTTTGCGTATATGTTGTTGCCCATGTTGTTGCCTTTGGCTCTTCCATATGTGACATTTGTGTATGACACTGACTAATGTTGCTCTTCACTTCGCTGTAGGGTGTAGTGCTTGGCGATAATGATTGTGCATCACAATTTATTGGTACAACAGCAACAGTTGTTGTTGTTGCTGTTGTTAATGGTGGTGGTGGTGTTTGACTTGACGTAGCAAGTTCACTCATTGGTGATGTGCTAGCAGCAACAACAATTGTTTCCTGTTGTTGTTGTTGTTGTTGCTGTTGTTCTTGCTCTTGTTGCTGCTGCTGTTGCTGTTGTTGCTGTTGTGTAGCTGCATCAAAATCTTTATCAATAGCAGCACAACATGCTGGTATATTTGGACTTGTTGCCTGATTTTTATATTTTTGCACCTCAATGCGATCATAATTCTTGGTCGATGTTGATGTTGTAATGCTTAGGCAGCCAGTGGCATTTGTTAAACTATCACATTCAGCATCAGTTTTGCTGCTGTTATTAGTAGCAACAGCAGTAGCAGTAGCTGCATCACAAACAATTGTTTGTTGCAATGGTTGCGATTGCTGTTGCTCGGCATTAAAATCATAAACATCGCAACAATCTGGACCCGGCGATTGTATATCTTCAGCATAGCTTTCCGTTGAGCTGCAGGATAATTCATTGCAATATATTTGCTGCTGCTGTTGTTGTGGATGTTGCTGTGAATGTTGCTGCTGCTGTGAGTGTTGCTGCGAATGTTGCTGCGAATGTTGTTGCTGTTGATGTTGCTGTGACTGATGTGGTGATGATTTACGATATGGTGGCGGCACATAATTATTATTATTGCCACTGTTGCCGCCACTTGATTGATAATTGTTGCTAGCAGCAGCAGCAGCAGCGGCAGCAGCAGCTGCATTGTTGCCCGCATGTTGCAACGCCTGATTGGGCGGCAAATTGGACGGGTCATAGTGGTAAATGGAGCTGCAAAAATTTTAAGAAGCATAAAATAATTTTATTAAAAAAAATTGCAATAAAAAATAAATAATTTTTTTTTAGGTATTTTTTTTTAGCTATTTTTTTAGCTATTTTTTTTTTTTGTGGATGCTCGCTCGTCGCATGCAACGATTTATGTTATAATTATTTTTTTTTGATGGTTGTATTAGTATGCGTGTGTGTGTGTGTGTGTATGAGGTAAGAAATTGTTATGGCAAGGTGTCTAAAATATGTTGCCATACGTTGCGTATACATAATATTTAGTGCACAGTGAAGACACGACGGCAGCGACAGACAATTAAACTTCTTCTTCTGCTGTTTGTATAAATTTTTGTTTTGTTTTATTTTTTATGAGTATTTGCATTAATTAATTAATTAATTAATTAGATTAATTATTTATATTATATTTTAATAATAATAAAAAAAAAAATAGATATATAAAAAAATGTAAATGTAAAAAACAA
Source organism: Zaprionus obscuricornis (assembly GCA_037044475.1). NCBI lineage: Eukaryota > Metazoa > Arthropoda > Insecta > Diptera > Drosophilidae > Zaprionus > Zaprionus obscuricornis. The sequence goes on along the minus strand of JBAMBR010003505.1, from coordinate 139 downwards.
CAACAACAAGAGGATGCGATGCACAACACAATTAAGAAGACAACAAAACAGGCGAACAGACGAAACACACACAATTGCAGAGACAAAGAGAGAGAGAGAGAGAGAGAGAGATATATAGAGAGAAAGAGAGAGAGAGAGA
>JBAMBR010003502.1:0-23430 GCA_037044475.1 Zaprionus obscuricornis | reverse complement strand
ATGTGTGTCACAGTAGTACATGTTGTTATCGTTATCGATAGATTCTACTTATTGATCAGACTAAGCATGTATTGAAAGTATATAGAATATGTTTATAGCATAGAGCTATATAAATATATTAGTTATATACTTAATGCAAGAGATTTCGATAGTACTTAAAAATATTTCGAAATGAAATTATACAACACTACACAACAAAAGATTTTTAAAGCGCAAAGCCAAAGGATTTAAATAAAAGAAATTGAAATATAAAATATGATAAATAAATATACGATAAAAAATAAAATAACATAAAATAAAAAATTAAAAAAAACAATTGCAGATGAAAACATAATTAAACAAGCAAAAAAAAAAAAAAAATAAAAGAAATAATTCCACTGGAAATAAAACGAAAAGAGCAGAACAACATTTTTTCACATTATTCGAATTCAATTCCAATGTGATTTCAATTAAAAAATTAAATAAAAAATAAATAAATATTTAAAAACGATATTCATAATATTAAAAAAATATATATATGCATTCACAGTTTATTGATAAATAAAAAATAAAAAAAAAACGCAAACTTAAAAAACACACACGAAATAAAAATATGCATTCAAATGGTTTTTAGCATGTAAAATTAATTAAATAATTATCAACAAAATAACAAATTAAATAATTAATCGAAAATAAAATAAAATAAAAATAAAATAGATATTTCTTTGTATTCCCCAAATTAAAGAGTTCAAAGATTCCACAAAACTTTTTAAATGCATAAAAACTATGAATATAAATAAAAAATTATGAATACAATGAATACTTAGTAGAACGTTTAGTATTTGTTAAGTGAATACTAATTAAATACAAATTAAAAAAAAAACAAAAAGAAAAAACAATTTTTAAATGTTGCCATTTGAGTATTTCCATGTGCTATTTGTACTTTTGAATATATAAAATAAACTAAGCTTATCAATATTATACTATTAATAATATTATATTATATTATTATTATTACTATTATTATCTTAGCTGTAATTTCATTTTAGCAACTTACACAAAACAAAAACAAAAAAATTATTACAGGAAATAAACAAAAACGAAAATGAAAATTGTGAAAGCAAAAAAAAAATTAAGATTAAAATGTTGCTTGAAAAAAAATAAATAAAAATTGATATGAATTTAAGTGTGAATTTAAGTTCGTATTAAAATAAATAAAATGCAAATCGAAAAAAAATCAACAACAACAACAACATAAATTGTATTTAATGGCAAATGCAAATTGATTTATTCGTGTACAAAAAAAAAAAAAATAAAATTAAATTATGGAAATTTTATTTTTCAACATCATTGGGGAATTTTTATTTTTTAAATAATTTAAAAAAAAAAATTATTTATTAAATATTAGCATTAAAATTTATTTCATTTACGCTTCAACAAACGCGTGTCGTTTATCAACAGTCTCATATTCTCATACTCTCATTCTCTACGTCACAATCTCACTCTTTGCCTCTACGTTTACTTTACATGTTTGACTTGCAAATGTATCTTTAAACATGCGTGACAGATTCAGATAGAGATACAAATAGCAAGATAGAGATACTACAAAAAAAAAAAAAAATACACAGACAAACTTGCAGTTGAAAGTGCGAAAATAAACACAAATATAAAACGACAGATAGAGAGAGAGAGAGAGACAGAAAAGCAAGACAAAAACAAAACAATAAACTGGGGAGAACAACAAAAGAGTAAAAACAGGAAAAACGACAAAAGGCGAAAGGCGAAAAAGGGGAAAATAAAAAAAAAGAAGGAAAATTGTCAACAAGCGAAGCAATTTTCATGCTTGATGTAATGTCCATTTGGAAATTCACAAGATGCTAACAACCCAGCAGGACCGACAGCAACAGAAATAGTAGCAACAACAGCAACAGTAGCAGTAACAACAGCAACAGCAGCAGCAACAGCAGCAACAGCAACTGCAGCAGCAGTTTGTATGGCTGCCCAAAGACAATTCCAGACACTTAACACAACAAAAAGAAAATATAAAAACTGCACAAAACATACACACATATTTACACACAACACACACACAAGACTCACACACACACACACACAACACTCTCACACAACACACTCAATGATGAAAAAAATATATATTTTGTTGAAAATGAAAACTAAACAAAAAACTCTGCTTGAAAATGACTCGAGAAACGAGCAACGTCAAGTAATAGAATATGAATACTTATATGTACATAGTAGCATATAAAAGCCAAGAGAACGTTGTATGCAACACTCATGAACATAACTACTGATTAATTTGAATATACTTTAAATGAATATTTATGTATATGCTGAGAGTTATATGAATAATTCGTAAATATTCATAGATTTTTGATATGCTGTTGAAATTTATTCAATTTCTTTTGTCTTTTTGAGTGTGAATATTTTGATTATTTTCATTTTGGTTTTTAGCATTCATCAAGTCTCTAAATTCTTCAAGTGTTGATTAAAACAGCGAAAAAAAAAACAATAGAAAAATAATAGAAAATCAACAATTGCAATTGTAAATTTTTTCTTGTTGTTTCAGCGCGAATTTTTCTTCTTGCATTTTCATGCATCTATTTGTATCTTCAGCTGTTATGATGAGGGCCAAATGTTTTTCATTTTTTTCTCAACAAGACACAAGAGACTGTCAGCGGCGAATGATTGCAAGTGTGCGAGGTGTGTGAGAAGCGCCAATAGAAATGACTGTTACTGAAGGTCATCGGCAGCGGCAACGGCAGCGACAGCGACGGCGGGCACTCGCATATTGATTATTTGGAATTTCATTAGCAGGCAACAAGGAATTATGAGATGCTTTGCCTGCATTCTGATGCACTTGTCCATATGCTCAGCTCAGTACAGCTCACAGTACAGCTCAGACATACATATATATATAGAGAGGGGGGCAGAGGGACAACAAGCGGGACAGACAATATAGCAGCTAGCTTCAAACAGCAACAGCAGCTGCTGGCAAGGATACGAAAAGTGGCTGCTGATGCTGGTGCTCTCAGGATTTTAATGGGCTTGTCTGGCTTGTCTTGAAGTAAGGTTCATTGTAAATGCAACTGCAGCAGCAGCAGCAGTAGCAGCAGCAACAGCAATAACTACAAGCTATAGTTCTCTCTCTTACTTGCTCTCTCTCTCTCTCAATGGATGCAAATCCCCCGTTGACCGTTCGGGGCCAAGCTGAAGTTTAAGGTCAAGCACAGGCACAGGCAAAAGTAGCAGTAGCAGCAGCAGTAGCACAGAAACCACTTAAAAGTCGCTACGTGCGCACAAGTAACCGGACACAGGACATGGCCAACTTATTGCCATATTGATGCTGAAAAAAAAAACTCAGCTGTCAGTTATGTCAGAATTGTGTGAAAACATCTCGAGGCGTCTCCAAGCCAAGAAAAGCAAAAAAAAAAAGCAAAAGAAAAAACTTCTAACCACATTTTTGAGCTAATTAAATTTTTTTTTAAAGTAAAGACGAAATTTTTTTTTTTGCAGTTTTCATTGGTTGAAAAAGACTTCAAAGCTTATTCATTCGTATGTAGATATTTTGACCCAATTTATGTCTGCAAACAAATACTGTTGCAATTCAGCATATATATATATACGCTGCGTATACGTAATGTATTTCAAATCAAATTAAATGCTTCACACTTCATAAATCGAGCATTGAAAATGAACAGATTAAAGGCAAGCGTAATTTTTAGAAAATTAGAAACAAAAAAAAAAAAAAGAAAATGAAAGAAATGTTCATCTCATCTTTTCACGTTTTTCTCTCATTCTAAAAATACAACGAAAATTGGTCGCTATATAAATACATTAGCACCTACAATATGATGATGATGATGATGATGCTACTACTGCTGCTGCTGGCCAAATGGTTTTCCAAAAATCTAGTATATAATATATATTGCTATATAAACAAATATGAACATACGCTTGCTATTCGCTTTTGCTTGCTCCCTTGGCTTGCCTGCCTGCCTGCCTGCTTGCTTGCTGTGTATGAAAACAGACAATATTCATAAAAAGAACATTTAAATATATAAAAGCTATAGATATAGATATATAGATATAGATATATAGAGGTCCGGGAAAAATCACAAACCAATTTTCCAATTCAATTCCAATTCAAATAAACATTGAAAAAAAATTTCATTTCAAAATTAAATGTCTTTCAAATTGGCCAACGGGGAATCAAAAAGATTTCATAGTCTCCGAGCGCCTTAAATTTGCTATGTGCGCGCTGGCAATTAAATCGAATTTCAGAGAAATTAAGTTGCTTTTAATAGGAAAATTTTTGGTGAAAGTGTTTATCAATAATTTTTATAGAGTAAATGTTAAAAGACTTTATGCAAAAATTTTCTTTATCTAATATTTATGTATAATATTCATAATATTCACAATGAAAGCAACTAAAATGTTAAACGTTAGTCAGCAACAATGTAAACAAATTTTTAATCTAATTTTTTTTGTTGTTTTTTTTTTTATCAAGTTTAATTTAACACATTGTAAATGTTGCTTAAAAAATTAAATATATATATAATTACTATAAAGAAACCCATGAACTTGAACTTGATACAAAATTAAATTGCTTAAAATATTTGCAGAGAAAAAATGATTTTAATTCATTTTAATTCATTTTTATTTATTTTAATTTTTTTTTTTTTTATTATTTTCTGCCGCCTAATGTTGTCGTCATTGTTTTAGTATGTAAATCTGCTATATATATATATTTATAAAGCTGATAAGTTATTGCTAGATAAGCGTAGAGTAGCGCAGCATTTTACAAAATTTTTTTTAGCTACTGTTCTCAGTACTGTTCTCACTGCTGCCGTAGTATATTCAAGTAATCTCTGTGTAAAAATAAAATGTTGTCAAAATTTGCATATTTCATGTTTATCATTTTGCACAATTGTGCTGCAAATTCAACTAATATAACAGAGACTGAAGATAAGGTAAATAATTATCATTCAGCATCTGTAGACATTGATAATATTATATTATTTTAATATTTTATAGTTGGAAAATTCAATACAAAGCAAAGTTATACATATATATGATTATCAAAGTAATTTTGGTGATTTAGCAGTAAATGCTACACAAAAAGATATTACAACTTTTAATATGTATGGAAATATTAATGAGCAATTTATTGGAAATCTATTGCAAACACAGAAAGATGCATTAGCTGCTCATACGATCGCATTAGATCAGCTAAAAACAGAATTGAAAAATTTACAATCATCTGTTGCTACACTACAAAATTCACTTAGTATAAAAAAGACAAGAACTGATTGTACAAATCGTCAAAATTTGGAAAAGATTTTAACAATTCAATTACCCGGAGTTGATCCATATCGTGTGCTATGTGATAATTGTGGCGCTGGCAATGATTGGATTGTAATACAACGTCGTATCGATGGTAAAATAGATTTTTATTTGGATTGGAATTCTTATCGCAATGGTTTTGGCAGCTATGATGGAGAATTTTTTATTGGATTGGAGCCAATTTATCAGCTAACTAATTCACGACCACATGAACTTTATATTGAAATGATTGATTTTGATAATTATCGATATTATGCGAGATATGATAATTTTGCTATTGGTAATGAAGAAGAGAAATATATGTTGAAGACATTGGGCACTTATAGTGGTAATGCTGGTGATGCTTTACGATATAATCTATACGATAAATTTAGTACATACGATAACGATAACGATAAATGGTATCGTGGTAATTGTGCTAATTATTATGCAAGTGGTTGGTGGTTTAATTCAGATGCAAATAGGTAAGTTTTATATTATCAATTATTAATTATCGTTTATCGATATATCGATTTATCGATTTTTTTTTTATTTATACAGCAATCTTAATGGACAATATTTCAAAAGTGGTGAAAGTAATGTTAGAGGCATTTGGTGGTATCCATTGAACAATTATTATTCACTGAAATCTGTGCGAATGTTAATCAAATCTAAATATTCTTTAATTTAAAATAAAATTAAATGTAATATAAAATGAGAAAAATCTCTTTAATCAGTCTTAATATCGAATTATACACTTTTGTAGAGCTTAAGACTTTAATCAGCTATCAACGATTCAAAAAGTAAATGAAACAAAAAAAAAAGACCACAAATATAAAAATATAATAATAAATCATATGCACACGCTTCTGCGAAAGTTTCTGCTATTGCAAAAATTGTATTTCTTTCGATAAGCCAAAATGCAGCTCATTTTGCATGCATCATATATGTGTGTATGTGTGTATGTATGTATGTATGTGTATATCATTTCATCTCAACTCAGATAGATAGACAGTCAGACAGATAGATAGAGAGAGACAGAGAGAGAGAGAGAGTGACAGCGATGGGAGCCAGTGAAGCTGTCAAAGCAGCATCAGTGCTGCGCAACTTTGCATAATCCATAATTTCCCCATTGTCACATGCTTTTTCGGTTCACAGACATCAATATAGACAGACACACACACTTACACACACACACTCACACATATACTTAAACACACACACACATTCATAGACTTTCTCTTTCTCTCTCTCTGCTCCCTTTATTTTGTGAGAGGAAATTGCACAAATTTTGCGGCCAAATTGAAAAGTTCTTTAGCTTTTTTTTTATATATTTTTTTTTAGCTTTTTTTTTTTTTTTGCTGCAGCAGCAGCAGTAGCAGTTATTGTGGTTTATGTTTTATTATTTTGATCGTTTTTATATACTTTTTAGTTTGCTCGTTCTTACTTTCGTTCATTCTCTTGGCTCGATTGCAGTCTACGATTTCGATACTTGACTGCGCAAATTGAAAGTTTTCTCGCAAAAAAAAATTTCTACTGCAAATTTTTGTGGTTACTCAAGCGTTGCAATTTTCTGCTTCTTTCTTGTGCATACAAACTTGCCAAAAAAAATTATTATTTTTTTTATAAACTATTTTGATTTAGTTAACAGTTGCTGAAAAAAAGAGTGCAACACAAATTTGTCGAGTCAGCTAATAAATTTTCATATAGTACATTAAATAAATACAAAGACTTAAATTGCAAAAAAATAAATATGAAAAAAAATATTAAAGCCGATTAAATATGAATAAATAATAAATAATAATAAATAATAATAATAATAATTTAATAAACTAATGAATACTTAAAACTTTAAGTTCTTGGCACTTATAAAATGATTGATGAACTCTTGACAATAAGTTATTTGGCATTGAGCAACAAAACCTTTGCCATTGGCGTAAAATGCAAAGGGATTTCGAATATTTTTAATAGACTTTAAGATTAATCGAACAACGTCTCTGTTTTTTGCCCAAGGGTCAAAGTCAAAGAGTTGTATAGAAAAGTATCAGTTACATATACATATATACACGCACACGCACACACACACACATATACACACATATATATATATGCATTATTAATAGACTGTTTATACACATTTATTAATCCCTTTTTGTTGAGCAGCTGTGTGTTTATATAGCATATCAAAATCAATGTGTGCTGCTGCTGTTGCTGTTGTTGCTGCTGATGCTGCTGTTGTTGCTGTTGCTGCTCTTGCTGCTGCTGTTGCTGCTACTTATGCAATATTTATAGACATAAATCCGTCAACGTTCAACTTTGATTACATAACAATGTATCTGATGGATACATAAGTGAACTTAACTTTCCTACGACTAACAGCAGCTCGCTCAACCGACCGACCGACCGACCGACCAACCGCCCGCCCTCCCGTTTGTACCATTTTGCTGTTTCTGTGTCAACACTGCTGTTGCCTGGGTCAAGACACAAATCGATCAAAAAAACAAAAAAAAAAAAAAACAGAAAACCAGCACAGACTCAACGCAGAAAAAAAACACTTGGCGCCAATGTGAATGAACTTTACCAATTGGCCAAAGCTTACTTCCGTAAACAAAAGCCAACAATTGCTTCAAATGTCCAAGCAATCTATCTATCTTCTACACACTCTCTCTTTCTCTTTCTCTCTCTCTCTCTCTCACACACACACACACTTTGTCTTTTACTATGTTTGTCTATGTCTTTCTTGTGTTTTTTGTTTGCCGTTTCCTTTCTTTTTTTTTTTTTTGTATTTTCTTGGCTTTCGTTTTAGCAGCATAAACAACGCTTAAAATATGTTGAAGCCAAATATATAAATGGTTCATTTGATGCGTTGAGGCAGCAACAGTAGCAACAGCAGCAGCACCTAATACAAAAAAAAAAAAGTTAACAACAATAACAATAACATTGCCCAAGCACAAACTAAAGAGAGCTTAGTAAATTACTTACTAGCCATTGGATATGCTATCTTCCTCACTCATTCTCTCTCTCGCTCGCTCTCTGACTCTCTAGGGCAACTTACACTTGTCTATGGCATGACCGCTGCCTTGCTCATCAATTACATCAAGTGCGTAGCGTAAATTAGCTCATTCTCCGCCCAGCTCCCATTGGGCAACTAAGCTGCCACAGTCATAGCTCAAAGTATGCCCCCAATGTGTGCGTCAATTGAGTTGATTGAAAAAAATTGGCACGAAAAGCAAATGAAGAACGAAGACGAAGAAAGTAAATTACGACTCCTTCAACTGTGCAGAGTTGAACAAGAGAGACAGAGAGAGAAAGAGAGAGAGAGAGTGGAAGTGAAAGTGCGAGAAAAGTCGTTTACTTAAAGTTTGGCTTGTAAATGTAAGCCGGAAAGGCAAACAGCCAAAGGAATCTTTTTTGGCCTCAAATTTCAACGCATTGCGATAGCATCTTAATTACGCACACAAACATATACAAACACACACACATATACACTCACACACACACACACACACATGCTAACACTAACACAGAGAGAGAGAAAGAAACGCGCATAAAAACACACCCACGCATCGCATAAGAGACACGCATAGAAATACAAAAACATTGAAAGTGTAGCAGAGTGTGTGAGTGCGAGAGAGAGAGAGGGAGAGCAAGAATGAGACATCAGCAAAGTCATTGACCCATTGGTAGAGGGTAAAAATTCGGTCAGCTCTTTAATATTCCACAAGCTCATGTTGACACACACTTTTACTGTGGCTGCTCTTCACTCTTTCGTTTTGCTGCTCCTACAACTCTCCCCTCGCAAAACTCTCTCTCTATCTCTTTCTCTCTTACTTCACCTCATTCACCCTCTATTACTTTTTATACCCTGTAGTTTAGTTATGTTGAGTATTTTGTATTTTACAAGTCTAAATTTACAATCGCATGACTTGACCTTGATGACAATAGTTTTACTGATGACTAACTCTCGTAATCCTTCTCTAAATTTCTCCTAATCACTCTCTCTGTATATCTCGCAATCTATTTCTATCACTCTCTCTGTACACCTCACAATCTTTCACTTTCTCTACCTTTCTCTCTACTTATTTTTCTCTACCTTTATATCTCTCTCACTCCCTATCCTTATCTCTCTCTATATCTCTACATCTCTCTCATTCCCTCTCTCTATATCTCTCTCTAAATATCTCTCTCTCTATATTCATCTCTCTCACTCTCACTTTATATCTCTCTCTATATCTGTATATCCCTACATCTCTCTCATTCTCTCTCTATATATCTCTACATCTCTATCTGTCAATATCTCTCACTCCCTATCTCTCTCAATATATATTCATATCATACATCTTCCTCTTTCATATCATACCTCTTCCACAATATCTCTCTCTATATATAAGCCCTCATCCTCTATCTCTCACTCTTTCTCTTTCATCTGCTTTTGATTTCTTTCAACCGTATTTTCTCCACATCATTCTCTCTACATTTGTCTGTTTTTCTTACTCCCTTTGCATAACTTTCAAACGCCTTACAGGGTATTTCATAGTCGATTACTTGCTTCACACTTACATATTCTCATACGCATTGAGGATTTTTTTCTTTTTAAAGGCGACAAAGCAATAACAATTTCCTGTTTGCGTAAACTTTACGCTACCTCAGTTTCTGCCTGACTGAACGACAGAAATTTTCACCACAAGAGTAAGAAGAAGCAGCAACAGCAGCAGCAGCAGCAGGAGCAGGAGCTTGGATAACGTGGCAGAGGCAGTAAGCAAGCAAGCAACAGCAACAGCAGCAGAAGTTGCAGAAGCACCTGGACAAGCGGAAAACATTAATTACATAGAGCATACAGGCAAACACTTCACACACACACACACACACAGGCACACACACAAACACACACACATACAGACATAGGGACAGCCACATACACTGAACGGCATTTAGTCTGTAGGCCGTAACGTTGGCCATTTTCTAAGGCTTTACGGCGTAAAAACCTTACTTTTGGCCGCAACGATTTGTGCCGTGTGTAATTCGAGTTTGTTTTTTGTTTGTTTCCTGCTCTCTCTCTCCCTCCCTCTCTCTCTCGGCTCTGCTCAGCTCCTTTCTCTTGTACTATATACTGCTCGTGGCAGCTGGCTGCTGGCCGTGTTTGCGCATTGTTTGTGCTTGCTTCAACAGTTATTTATACTGTTCTCCATGCTTTGGTCTCTTCAACTGTACCCTCTCTCTCTCTCTCTCTTTCTCTCAATCTCGCTCTCATTCTGAGCTGATGGACATTTTATTTGCTGACCATAATTGTACGCCTGGCCAAGGGAATCACAAAGATTTGTCATTTCCAACGACACCAAAAGCAAAAGTAAAAGAAATATTGTGCGCTTTCCACGTGCTTTCATTGAGAGTTTTCCTTTTTATAATAAAAAGAAAAAAAATAGAAAAAATAAACAGAAAGACACACAGACATAAGCACATACTATTTACAGTTGTAATGAGCTCAGCATCTACAGACATTTGTATGGTTTCACTGCTGCTGCTTTTGCTGTTGTTGTTGTAGTTGTATTGGTCAAGAAGTTTTCTCTTCTAAGAAATGAAATTCGGGTAGGTTTACTTTTTATAATGAGCCGCATTTGTGTACTATAAATTACTTATCGATTTGCCAGTTTTGATTCTCAGAAAAAAAAATGACAAATAAAAAATAAGAAATGATAAACTGATGAGCTGTTGGAGATGTTGGAGCTGATGATAATGATGTTTTTGTTATTGCTATTATCTACTTTCCTTTTGTTCTTTAAGTCTCTTTCTCTCTCACTCTCACTCTCACTCACACTCTCACATTCACTTTCATCTCTTTGCTTTTAGACAAAAGTAAAATGCTATTGCGAATTGTTCAAAAATTTATAAACATCTTTCGTTCACATTTTGCTTTTGTCGTCCTTACATTTTGTAAACGAATTAAAACACAAGCTTAAATTAATTAAAACTTTTTACAGTGTATATGTGTGTGTGTGTCAGTCAAACTTTTACGTAATGTTGCCATTTGCCTACCTCATTTGAAAATCTCTGGCGAAAAGCGAAAAGTTGTGTGCCTGAATATCAAATGAAAAGCGAAAGCCAACATTGGGAGAAATAAAATTCGCCACAAAAAAAAAAGTGAAAAGAGAAATAAAAATAAAAAAAAAAAAGAGTAGACTCCAATGATTTTCAGCGACAGCAAAACGTAAAGAAATCACAGAGTAAAAGATATGTGTGTGCAAAAAAATAAAAGAAGGAAAACTGAGAAATAGGCCAAAAATGAAAAAACTTGCAATACGCCCCCCGAAAAAAAAAAAAAAACAATAAACGCCTGGCATAGACTTTTTTTCCCCCAGCTACTTCTATCTATGCCTGTCATATATAGGACTCCTTCTCTCTCTCTCACTCCCTCTCTCTCTCTCTCCCGCTCTCTCTCTCTGTTACGACCATTAGTCATTATTGACACATTCTTTCCGCCTTTTTTCTTCTAGCCAGACAGCGGCAGTTCAACAGACAGAAAAGACTTTGGGTTTGTTATCCAAATGGAAAACTGTAGTAGCCAAAGCTCAAGCTGATGATAAAGATAAGGAAGCAGCATGAGTAAAAAAAAGAAACAGAGAAAGAGCAATAGCAAAAAGTTGTCGTGTTGCCACTAAGTGATATTTCCGCATCAATTGCCAGATTTTTAACATATTTCTGTTCTGCATATGAAAATTGCTGACGATTTTATATTGATTTTTCTATTTTATTGTGACAGTTGAAATATCTTTTTTTTTATCAGAATTTTCCATCAAATTTTCATTTGAATTTTATTCTGCTTGTGCAGAGTATTTAATAGTCGTTGCATGTTGCATAGCAATTTGTACAACGCTTTTGTTAGCCTGATTACAATTTGATGATGTATGCCGTTAATTTGCCAGACAACAGATGAGCTGTAAGGCAAAGTGAGAGAGTGAGAGAGAGAGATTGTAAATAATAGAAACAAGAAAAAGAAATGGCAAAAATTAAAGCTTTTCCCCCATTTGCTTTTGTTTTTTTGCTGAACTCTAAAGGGAAAAAACTGATAAGAATTGAAGTTTTACAAAACTGTGATGAGATTCAATCAAGCAAAAGTTTTGTTTAAGCGGGTAAAGTTAAGCAAACTAACCAACGAGGCGTTGCTTTAATTGAGTTCACAATAAACTTTTTTGTTGTTATTTGGTTTCGCTTTTTGCTCTTCTGCCCGATTAAATAAACATTTGCACTCGATTTAAATGGACACAGAATGAAAGCAACAGAATGTGAGAGTGACTGAGAGAGAGAGAGAGAGAGAGAGAGAGTGAGGGAGAGAGAGAGAGTATAAGCAAAAGGAAAATTTTGTCTAGAACTATTTGACGGAAAATTCAATGTTTAAACAAGCAGCAAAAGCAGAGCAGCAGCAGCAGCAGTGGCAAAGCAGCAGCAATGGCAGTGTAACAGCAGCAGCAGCAGAGGAGTAGCAAGAGCAGCAGCAGCAGCTGAGAAGTAGCAAGAGCAGCAGCAGAGGAACAGCAGCAGAGGAGCAGCAGCAGAAATAGAGTAACAGCACCAGCAGCAGAGACCAGCAGCAGCAGTAAACAGCGAAGCAGCAACACCAACAGCAACATCGAACAGCAGCAGCAGCAGCAGGGCAACATCAATTCCATTAAATAGTTAGATAACTGCGGGGAATCTCAATCGCATCGATTAAGTTGAATAAGCAGAAGGAAATTTGATATTAATGTTAACAGCGCAAACATTGATAATAAACTAAAATAAGAATTTCATTGTTTATACTAAAAACTACATATAAATATATATATATATATATATATATATATATATATCAGCAGCAGAATTCACAAACTTATTTGCCAAATATATATGTATATACTATTAGCTTAGTCGTGCTTAACCTTAACTTTACCCGCTTAAACAAAACTTTTGCTTGATTGAATCTCATCACAGTTTTGTAAAACTTCAATTCTTATCAGTTTTTTCCCTTTAGAGTTCAGCAAAAAAACAAAAGCAAATGGGGGAAAAGCTTTAATTTTTGCCATTTCTTTTTCTTGTTTCTATTATTTACAATCTCTCTCTCTCACTCTCTCACTTTGCCTTACAGCTCATCTGTTGTCTGGCAAATTAACGGCATACATCATCAAACTGTAATCAGGCTAACAAAAGCGTTGTACAAATTGCCATGCAACATGCAACGACTATTAAATACTCTGCACAAGCAGAATAAAATTCAAATGAAAATTTGATGGAAAATTCTGATAAAAAAAAAGATATTTCAACTGTCACAATAAAATAGAAAAATCAATATAAAATCGTCAGCAATTTTCATATGCAGAACAGAAATATGTTAAAAATCTGGCAATTGATGCGGAAATATCACTTAGTGGCAACACGACAACTTTTTGCTATTGCTCTTTCTCTTTTCTTTTTTTTACTCATGCTGCTTCCTTATCTTTATCATCAGCTTGAGCTTTGGCTACTACAGTTTTCCATTTGGATAACAAACCCAAAGACTTTTCTGTCTGTTGAACTGCCGCTGTCTGGCTAGAAGAAAAAAGGCGGAAAGAATGTGTCAATAATGACTAATGGTCGTAATAGAGAGAGAGTGAGAGAGAGAGGGAGTGAGTGAGTGAGAGAGAGGGAGTCTATATATGACAGGCATATATAGAAGTAGCTGGGGAAGAAAAAAGTCTATGCCAGGCGTTTATTGTTTTTTTTTTTTCGGGGGGCGTATTGCAAGTTTTTCCATTTTTGGCCTATTTCTCAGTTTTCCTTCTTTTATTTTTTTGCACACACATATCTTTTACTCTGTGATTTCTTTACGTTTTGCTGTCGCTGAAAATCATTGGAGTCTACTCTTTTTTTTTTTTATTTTTATTTCTCTTTTCACTTTTCTCTTACTGATTTTTTTTTTTTTGGGGGGCGAATTTTATTTCTCCCAATGTTGGCTTTCGCTTTTCATTTGATATTCAGGCACACAACTTTTCGCTTTTCACCAGAGATTTTCAAATGAGGTAGGCAAATGGCAACATTACGTAAAAGTTTCACTGATTCACGCACACAAACACACACACACACACACATATATATATACACTGTAAAAAGTTTTAATTAATTTAAGCTTGTGTTTTAATTCGTTTACAAAATGTAAGGACGACAAAAGCAAAATGTAAACGAAAGATGTTTATAAATTTTTGAACAATTCGCAATAGCATTTTACTTTTGTCTAAAAGCAAAGAGATGAAAGTGAATGTGAGAGTGAGAGTGAAAGTAAGAGAGAAAGAGACTTAAAGAACAAAAGGAAAGTAGATAATAGCAATAACAAAAACATCATTATCATCAGCTCCAACATCTCCAACAGCTCATCAGTTTATCATTTCTTATTTTTTATTTGTCATTTTTTTTTCTGAGAATCAAAACTGGCAAATCGATAAGTAATTTATAGTACACAAATGCGGCTCATTATAAAAAGTAAACCTACCCGAATTTCATTTCTTAGAAGAGAAAACTTTTTGACCAATACAACTACAACAACAACAGCAAAAGCAGCAGCAGTGAAACCATACAAATGTCTGTAGATGCTGAGCTCATTACAACTGTAAATAGTATGTGCTTATGTCTGTGTGTCTTTCTGTTTATTTTTTGTATTTTTTTTCTTTTTATTATAAAAAGGAAAACTCTCAATGAAAGCACGTGGAAAGCGCACAATATTTCTTTTACTTTTGCTTTTGGTGTCGTTGGAAATGACAAATCTTGGCCAGGCGTACAATTATGGTCAGCAAATAAAATGTCCATCAGCTCAGAATGAGAGCGAGAGTGAGAGAAAGAGAGAGAGAGGGTACAATTGAAGAGACCAAAGCATGGAGAACAGTATAAATAACTGTTGAAGCAAGCACAAACAATGCGCAAACACGGCCAGCAGCCAGCTGCCACGAGCAGTGTATAGTACAAGAGTAAGGAGCTGAGAAGAGCGGAGAGAGAGAGGGAGAGGGAGAGGGAGAGAGAGAGAGAGCAGGAAACAAACAAAAAACAAACTCGAATTACACACGGCACAAATCGTTGCGGCCAAAAGTAAGGTTTTTACGCCGTAAAGCCTTAGAAAATGGCCAACGTTACGGCCTACAGACTAAATGCCGTTCAGTGTATATGGCTGTCCCTATGTCTGTATATGTGTGTGTCTGTGTGTGTGCCTGTGTGTGTGTGTGTGTGAAGTGTTTGCCTGTATGCTCTATGTAATTAATGTTTTCCGCTTGTCCAGGTGCTTCTGCAACTTCTGCTGCTGCTGCTTGCTTGCTTACTGCCTCTGCCACGTTATCCCAGCTCCTGCTCCTGCTGCTGCTGCTGCTGCTGCTGCTGCTGCTGCTGCTGCTGCTGCTGCTGCTGCTGCTGTTGCTGCTTCTTCTTACTCTTGTGGTGAAAATTTCTGTCGTTCAGTCAGGCAGAAACTGAGGTAGCGTAAAGTTTACGCAAACAGGAAATTGTTATTGCTTTGTCGCCTTTAAAAAGAAAAAAAACCTCAATGCGTATGAGAATATGTAAGTGTAAAGTAAGTAGTCGACTATGAAATACCCTGTAAGGCGTTTGAAAGTTATGCAAAGGGAGTAAGAAAAACAGACAAATGTAGAGGGAATGATGTGGAGAAAATACGGTTGAATGAAATCAAAAGCAGATGAAAGAGAAAGAGTGAGAGATAGAGGATGAGGGCTTATATATAGAGAGAGATATTGTGGAAGAGGTATGATATGAAAGAGGAAGATGTATGATATGAATATATATTGAGAGAGATAGGGAGTGAGAGATATTGACAGATAGAGATGTAGAGATATATAGAGAGAGAATGAGAGAGATGTAGGGATATACAGATATAGAGAGAGATATAAAGTGAGAGTGAGAGAGATGAATATAGAGAGAGAGATATTTAGAGAGAGATATAGAGAGAGGGAATGAGAGAGATGTAGAGATATAGAGAGTGATAAGGATAGGGAGTGAGAGAGATATAAAGGTAGAGAAAAATAAGTAGAGAGAAAGGTAGAGTAAGTGAAAGATTGTGAGGTGTACAGAGAGAGTGATAGAAATAGATTGAGAGATATACAGAGAGAGTGATTAGGAGAGATTAAGAGAAGGATTACGATACTTAGTCATCAGTAAAACTATTGTCATCAAGGTTAAGTCATGCGATTGTAAATTTAGACTTGTAAAATACAAAATACTCAACATAACTAAACTACAGGGTATAAAAAGTAATAGAGGGTGAATGAGGTGAAGTAAGAGAGAAAGAGATAGAGAGAGAGAGTTTTGCGATGTAAGAGTTGTTGGAGCAGCAAACGAAAGAGTGAAGAGCAGCCACAGTAAAAGTGTGTGTCAACATGAGCTTGTGGAATATTAAAGAGCTGACCGAATTTTTACCCTCTACCAATGGGTCAATGACTTTGCTGATGTCTCATTCTTGCTCTCCCTCTCACTCTCTCTCTCTCTCTCTCTCTCGCACTCACACACTCTGTTACACTTTCAATGTTTTTGTATTTCTATGCGTGTCTCTTATGCGATGCGTGGGTGTGTTTTTATGCGCGTTTCTTTCTCTCTCTCTGTGTCAGTGTTAGCATGTGTGTGTGTGTGTGAGTGTATATGTGTGTGTGTTTGTATGTGTTTGTGTGCGTAATTAAGATGCTATCGCAATGCGTTGAAATTTGAGGCCAAAAAAGATTCCTTTGGCTGTGGCTATTTTGGCTGTTTGCCTTTCCGGCTTACATTTACAAGCCAAACTTTAAGTAAACGACTTTTCTCGCACTTTCACTTCCACTCTCTCTCTTTCTCTCTCGCTGTTCAACTCTGCACAGTTGAAGGAGTCGTAATTTACTTTCTTCGTCTTCGTTCTTCATTTGCTTTTCGTGCCAATTTTTTTCAATCAACTCAATTGACGCACACATTGGGGGCATACTTTGAGCTATGACTGTGGCAGCTTAGTTGCCCAATGGGAGCTGGGCGGAGAATGAGCTAATTTACGCTACGCACTTGATGTAATTGATGAGCAAGGCAGCGGTCATGCCATAGACAAGTGTAAGTTGCCCTAGAGAGTGAGAGAGCGAGCGAGTGAGAGAGAGAATGAGTGAGGAAGATAGCATATCCAATGGCTAGTAAGTAATTTACTAAGCTCTCTTTAGTTCGAGCTTGGGCAATGTTATTGTTATTGTTGTTAACGTTTTTTTTTTTAGGTGCTGCTGTTGCTACTGTTGCTGCCTCAACGCATCAAATGAACCATTTATATATTTGGCTTCAACATATTTTAAGCGTTGTTTATGCTGCTAAAACGAAAGCCAAGAAAATACAAAAAAAAGAAAGGAAACGGCAAACAAAAAAAACACAAGAAAGACATAGACAAACATAGTAAAAGACAAAGTGTGTGTGAGAGAGAGAGAGAGAGAGAGAGAGAGAAAGAGAGAGTGTGTAGAAGATAGATAGATTGCTTGGACATTTGAAGCAATTGTTGGCTTTTGTTTACGGAAGTAAGCTTTGCCCAATTGGTAAAGTTCATTCACATTGGCGCCAAGTGTTTTTTTTTTTTGCGTTGAGTCTGTGCTGGTTTTCTGTTTTTTTTTTTTTGTTTTTTTTTGATCGATTTGTGTCTTGACCCAGGCAACAGCAGTGTTGACACAGAAACAGCAAAATGGTACAAACGGGAGGGCGGGCGGTTGGTCGGTCGGTCGGTCGGTTGAGCGAGCTGCTGTTAGTCGTAGGAAAGTTAAGTTCACTTATGTATCCATCAGATACATTGTTATGTAATCAAAGTTGAACGTTGACGGATTTATGTCTATAAATATTGCATAAGTAGCAGCAACAGCAACAGCAGCAGCAAGAGCAGCAGCAGCACACATTGATTTTCATATGCTATATAAACACACAGCTGCTCAACAAAAAGGGATTAATAAATGTGTATAAACAGTCTATTAATAATGCATATATATATATATGTATATGTATGTGTGTGTGTATGTATATATGTATATGTATCTGATACTTTTCTATACAACTCTTTGACTTTGACCCTTGGGCAAAAAACAGAGACGTTGTTCGATTAATCTTAAAGTCTATTAAAAATATTCGAAATCCCTTTGCATTTTACGCCAATGGCAAAGGTTTTGTTGCTCAATGCCAAATAACTTATTGTCAAGAGTTCATCAATCATTTTATAAGTGCCAAGAACTTAAAATTTTAAGTATTCATTAGTTTATCAAATTATTATTATTATTATTTATTATTATTTATTATTTATTCATATTTAATCGGCTTTAATATTTTTTCATATTTATTTTTTTTTTTTGCAATTTAGGGCTTTGTATTTATTTAATGTACTATATGAAAATTTATTAGCTGACTCGACAAATTTGTGTTGCACTCTTTTTTTCAGCAACTGTTAACTAAATCAAAATAGTTTATAAAAAAAATAATAATTTTTTTTTGGCAAGTTTGTATGCATAAGAAAGAAGCAGAAAATTGCAACGCTTGAGTAACCACAAAAATTTGCAGTAGAAATTTTTTTTTGCGAGAAAACTTTCAATTTGCGCAGTCAAGTATCGAAATCGTAGACGGCAATCGAGCCAAGAGAATGAACGAAAGTAAGAACGAACAAACTAAAAAGTATATAAAAACGATCAAAATAATAAAACATAAACCACAATAACTGCTACTGCTGCTGCTGCAGCAAAAAAAAAAAAAAGAAAATAGCTAAAAAAAAAAACAATATATAAAAAAAAGCTAAAGAACTTTTCAATTTGGCCGCAAAATTTGTGCAATTTCCTCTCACAAAATAAAGGGAGCAGAGAGAGAGAAAGAGAAAGTCTATGAGTGTGTGTGTGTGTTTAAGTGTATGTGTGAGTGTGTGTGTGTAAGTGTGTGTGTCTGTCTATATTGATGTCTGTGAACCGAAAAAGCATGTGACAATGGGGAAATTATGGATTATGCAAAGTTGCGCAGCACTGATGCTGCTTTGACAGCTTCACTGGCTCCCATCGCTGTCACTCTCTCTCTCTCTCTGTCTCTCTCTATCTATCTGTCTGACTGTCTATCTATCTGAGTTGAGATGAAATGATATACACATACATACATACATACACACATACATACATATATGATGCATGCAAAATGAGCTGCATTTTGGCTTATCGAAAGAAATACAATTTTGCAATAGCAGAAACTTTCGCAGAAGCGTGTGCATATGATTTATTATTATATTTTTATATTTGTGGTTCTTTTTTTTTTTTTGTTTCATTCATTGATAGCTGATTAAAGTCTTAAGCTCAACAAAAGTGTATAATTCGATATTAAGACTGATTAAAGAGATTTTTCTCATTTTATATTACATTTAATTTTATTTTAAATTAAAGAATATTTAGATTTGATTAACATTCGCACAGATTTCAGTGAATAATAATTGTTTAATGGATACCACCAAATGCCTCTAACATTACTTTCACCACTTTTGAAATATTGTCCATTAAGATTGCTGCATAAATAAATAAAAAAATCGATAAATCGATATATCGATAAACGATAATTGATAATTGATAATATAAAACTTACCTATTTGCAGCTGAATTAAACCACCAACCACTTGCATAATAATTAGCACAATTACCACGATACCATTTATCGTTATCGTTATCGTATGTACTAAATTTATCGTATAGATTATATCGTAAAGCATCACCAGCATTACCACTATAAGTGCCCAATGTCTTCAACATATATTTCTCTTCTTCATTACCAATAGCAAAATTATCATATCTCGCATAATATCGATAATTATCAAAATCAATCATTTCAATATAAAGTTCATGTGGTCGCGAATTAGTTAGCTGATAAATTGGCTCCAATCCAATAAAAAATTCTCCATCATAGCTGCCAAAACCATTGCGATAAGAATTCCAATCCAAATAAAAATCTATTTTACCATCGATACGACGCTGTATTACAATCCAATCATTGCCAGCGCCACAATTATCACATAGCACACGATATGGATCAACTCCGGGTAATTGAATTGTTAAAATCTTTTCCAAATTTTGACGATTTGTACAATCATTTCTTGTCTTTTTTATACTAAGTGAATTTTCTAGTGTTGCAACAGATGATTGTAAATTTTTCAATTCTGTTTTTAGCTGATCTAATGCGATCGTATGGGCAGCTAATGCATCTTTCTCTGTTTGCAGTAGATTTCCAATAAATTGCTCATTAATATTTCCATACATATTAAAAGTTGTAATATCTTTTTGTGTAGCATTTACTGCTAAATCACCAAAATTACTTTGATAATCATATATATGTATAACTTTGCTTTGTATTGAATTTTCCAACTATAAAATATAAAATATAATATAATATTGTCAATGTCTACAGATGCTGAATGATAATTATTTACCTTATCTTCATTCTCTGTTATATTAGTTGAATTTGCAGCACAATTGTGCAAAATGATAAACATGAAATATGCAAATTTTGACAACATTTTATTTTTACACAGAGATTACTTGAATATACTACGGCAGCAGTGAGAACAGTACTGAGAACAGTAGCTAAAAAAAATTTTGTAAAATGCTGCGCTACTCTACGCTTATCTAGCTATATAACTTATCAGCTATATATATATATATATATATATATAGCAGATTTACATACTAAAACAATGACGACAACATTAGGCGGCAGAAAATAATAAAAAAAAAAAAAATTAAAATAAATAAAAATGAATTAAAATGAATTAAAATCATTTTTTTCTCTGCAAATATTTTAAGCAATTTAATTTTGTATCAAGTTCAAGTTCATGGGTTTCTTTATAGTAATTATATATATATTTAATTTTTTAAGCAACATTTACAATGTGTTAAATTAAACTTGATAAAAAAAAAAAAAAAATACAAAAAATGTAGATTAAAAATTTGTTTACATTGTTTGCTGACTAACGTTTAACATTTTAGCTGTGAATATTATACATAAATATTAGATAAAGAAAATTTTTGCATAAAGTCTTTTAACATTTACTCTATAAAAATTATTGATAAACACTTTCACCAAAAATTTTCCTATTAAAAGCAACTTAATTTCTCTGAAATTCGATTTAATTGCCAGCGCGCACATAGCAAATTTAAGGCGCTCGGAGACTATGAAATCTTTTTGATTCCCCGTTGGCCAATTTGCAAGACATTTAATTTTGAAATGAAATTTTTTTTTTTTTTGAATGTTTATTTGAATTGGAATTGAATTGGAAAATTGGTTTGTGATTTTTCCCGGACCTCTGTATATATATATCTATATATCTATATCTATAGCTTTTATATATTTAAATGTTCTTTTTATGAATATTGTCTGTTTTCATACACAGCAAGCAGGCAAAAGCGAGTAGCAAGCGTATGTTCATATTTGTTTATATAGCAATATATATTATATACTAGATTTTTGGAAAACCATTTGGCCAGCAGCAGCAGTAGTAGCATCATCATCATCATCATCATATTGTAGGTGCTAATGTATTTATATAGCGACCAATTTTCGTTGTATTTTTAGAATGAGAGAAAAACGTGAAAAGATGAGATGAACATTTCTTTCATTTTCCTTTTTTTTTTTTGGTTTCTAATTTTCTAAAAATTACGCTTGCCTTTAATCTGTTCATTTTCAATGCTCGATTTATGAAGTGTGAAGCATTTAATTTGATTTGAAATACATTACGTATACGCAGCGTATATATATGCTAAATTGCAACAGTATTTGTTTGCAGACATAAATTGGGTCAAAATATCTACATACGAATGAATAAGCTTTGAAGTCTTTTTCAACCAATGAAAACTGTAAAAAAAAAAAGTTTCGTCTTTACTTTAAAGAAAATTTAATTAGCTCAAAAATGTGGTTAGAAGTTTTTTTTTTTCTTTTTCTTTTTTTTTTACTTTTCTTGGCTTGGAGACGCCTCGAGATGTTTTCACACAATTCTGACATAACTGACAGCTGAGTTTTTTTTTTCAGCATCAATATGGCAATAAGTTGGCCATGTCCTGTGTCCGGTTCCTTGTGCGCACGTAGCGACTTTTAAGTGGTTTCTGTGCTACTGCTGCTGCTACTGGTACTTTTGCCTGTGCCTGTGCTTGACCTTAAACTTCAGCTTGGCCCCGAACGGTCAACGGGGGATTTGCATCCATTGAGAGAGAGAATGAAAGAGAGAGAACTATAGCATGTTTGCTGTTGTTGCTGCTGCTACTGCTGCAGTTGCATTTGCAATGAACCTTACTTCAAGACAAGCCAGACAAGCCCATTAAAATCCTGAGAGCACCAGCATCAGCAGCCACTTTTCGTATCCTTGCCAGCAGCTGCTGTTGCTGTTTGAAGCTAGCTGCTATATTGTCTGTCCCGCTTATTGTCCCTCTGCCCCCCCCCCCCCCTCTCTATATATATGTATGTCTGAGCTGTACTGTGAACTGTACTGAGCTGAGCATATGGACAAGTGCATCAGAATGCAGGCAAAGCATCTCATAATTCCTTGTTGCCTGCTAATGAAATTCCAAATAATCAATATGCGAGTGCCCGCCGTCGCCTGCCGTTGCCGCTGCCGCTGCCGATGACCTTCAGTAACAGTCATTTCTATTGGCGCTTCTCACACACCTCGCACACTTTCAATCATTCGCCGCTGACAGTCTCTTGTGTCTTGTTGAGAAAAAATGAAAAACATTTGGCCCTCATCATAACAGCTGAAGATACAAATAGATGCATGAAAATGCAAGAAGAAAAATTCGCGCTAAAACAACAAGAAAAAATTTACAATTGCAATTGTTGATTTTCTATTATTTTTCTATTGTTTTTTTTTTCGCTGTTTTAATCAACACTTTTGCAACACTTGAAGAATTTAGAGACTTGATGAATGCTAAAAACCAAAATGAAAATAATCAAAATATTCACACACAAAAAGACAAAAGAAATTGAATAAATTTCAACAGCATATCAAAAATCTATGAATATTTACGAATTATTCATATAACTCTCAGCATATACATAAATATTCATTTAGAGTGTATTCAAATTAATCACTAGTTATGTTCATGAGTGTTGCATACA
>JBAMBR010003501.1:75000-86664 GCA_037044475.1 Zaprionus obscuricornis | reverse complement strand
CCCCCCCCCCCCCCCCCCCCCCCCCCCCCCCCCCCAGGGGGGGGGGGGGGGGGCCCCCCCCCCCCCCCCCCCCCCCCCCCCCCTAAAAAAAAAAAAAAAAAAAAAAAAAAAAAAAAAAAAAAAAAAAAAAAGATTGAACTTAATCGAAGCATTTTCAAAATAGTTTAGATAAAAAGCTAAATTCTTTTAGCTTTGCTTAAAGCATAATTTATGCTTGCTGCGCTTCAATTTACTAGACAAAAAAAAAATTTATATATATAAAAAAGTTTGACAAAGTGCAACTGTTAAGATTAGACTACAGCGCTACGGCAGCTTCAATTTAGCTAAGAATATTTTTTATAAATAGTTGAAGAGCTTAAAAATCTTATAGTTTGCTGTAGTAGTGTACAGTAATTCTTTAAGAATTTTGCTACAATTTTTATTTTTTTTTATTCAGAATTTTAGGAAGTTTTAAGGAATTTTTCTTAGGACTTTTAACATTTTTAGTCATAATTTTTATTCCAAGCTTAGGCGGAGCGTTTAATTAAGTTTATATAAGCTTTAATTTCACTAGTAAATCGATAGTGCTTATAAGTTAACTCTGCTAATCTTTGGAAACAATTTTGGAGGTTTTTAGGAACATTTAGGAATATACTTTGCATGCCAATAAATATTAAGTCAAAGTTGATTAATATTATAATAAAGTTTATATAAGCTTTGCTTACACAATCAAGTTAATAATTCTAGCTATTTTTATGTAGAAATTTTTGTTAAATTTATTGGAGATTTTAGGATATATTTCATAGGATAATAAATAGCAAATTGTTAAATTCAAGCTGATTTTCTATGCTTTAGCTTGCATAGCATGCATAGCTGCTCATTACAAAGTGCTTTAACAGCACTCTCTCCTTCTCTCTCTCTCTCTCTCCTTCTCTCTCTCTCTCTCCTTCTCTCTCTCTTTCTCTCTATGCATATTCAAATTTCATGTAACCTTTCTTATGCCTGTTATACATATAAGCTTGTAAACTTAGCTCAAATATCTATTAGAAATTTTACACTGCATATTTTTTGCATTTTATATTCTCTGCCTCTTCCTCTGCCTCTGCCTCTTCCTCTTCCTCTGCCTCTGCATCTGCTTCCCAACATCTAGCATATCTTCATCTTGTGGCCTTAACGCTCTTTATCTAATATGCATTTTCAGTGCTCTATGAATTTTCCACTTTTGCACAGTTTCAATGCCAACTGCAGAATGTGTGTGCGAGAGAGAGAGAGAGAGGGAAAAAAACATTTTTTTAGTTTACTTAAAAAATTAAATACATCGTCATGTGTTACATAAAGCTGCACATGACATTTGTCTGTCTATGCTGTCTGTGCTGTCTGTACTGTCTGTCTGCTCTGTCTGTGCTGTCTGTCTGTGTTGTCTGTGCTGTCTGTTCTCTCTGTCTGTTCTGTCTGTGCTGTCTGTCTGTACTGTCTGCTCTATCTCCCTCTGCTCTATCTCCCTCTATCGTTCAGTCTCTGTGGCACATTCATCTGTTCGTCTATGTTGAGCTGCCAAGCTGCGGCTTTATGCTTCTGGCGTGCAGTCAAAAATGTCACAGACCATGACGATGCTGCCACATTTACTTACCCTTAGCTTATGTTTTCTCCCTCTATACACCTCTCTCTCTCTCTCACTCTCTCTTGCACTGTCTCTGTCTGCATAATGTGTGCAAAATATTATTTAATGCCAGCTGACAGTTGAGTGAAGCAAATATCGTTTACATGCATTACATATACTATGTATATATATATTTCACAAATTCGCAATAGGCAGTGTGTGTGGGCGCCCACAGAGCAGTAGTGGGCGTGGCATGCATACATATATATGTATATATATATCTACATATAGCTTTGCAATTGGCACTCAAATAAATTGCCATTAGTTACAGCTTGAACTTGAGCCATGCTACTCCCCCTCTCTCTCTCTCTCTCTTTCACTCACTCTCTCTCTCTCTCTCTCTCTCTCTTTCCCTCTCTCTCCCTCATTCTCTCTCTTTCCAACAAACGCAACTTGAGGCTTAAAAAAAAAATATTTTTATATTGCATTTTTCTCGCTACATTTTTTTATTTCTTTCGGTCATCCAAAAGTTTATTTATTTATTTAACGTTTATTTGTTTTATTCAACGCTGCGTCTCTTTAATTAAATTGCAAGGACGTTTGAGAGAGAACAAAAAAATATGTTTGTATTTCTGTTGCATATGCCACATGTGTTGCACACAAAATTTCACTTATGTTTTTTTTTTACATTTTTTTACATTTTTTCAAAAATTTTTTATATATTTTTTTCTCTGCATTTTTTTATATATTATAAATTTTTTTTTTACTTTTTAAAAAATTTTTTGCAGTGTATATAATATTCGTCTAAATGTTTCGCAGCACTTAAACTGTTTATTAACAATTTAAATAATTTTTTTTTTGCACTCAACTTTTTTTTCTGCACATTTTGATTAATCGTTAAAAAAAAAAGTAAAAACTTTTGCTTTATTCATTTGCATTCACATTTATTCATATTCATATTCATTTAACAAGCGTACAAATTTTTAATATTTTTATTTTTCTGCTTCTTTTTTATTAATTTACTTTTATTTTTAATTCAATTTTGTTTTGTATGCGACGTTTGTCAGTGAACTCAACTTCATATTCATATTCATTTAATTGAATGCGAAATGCTAGAAGCAGCAGCAGCAAAAACGAATCATTTATGTGAATGGAAATGAATAAAAAAAATTTGTAGCTAAATTTAAATTTGACAAGGCAATTTTCATGTGCTTAAGAAGTGCGTCTGTTCAGTAGCATCTCATGATAACAAGTATACGCCTAGTACACTTGTTCGCTTATCAGTGCTGTGTGCTTAGAAAGTCTTTACTCTAGCTAATAAATTTTATTCATATTTAAAAATAATTTTAAATATTTTTAAATTATATTTTAAAGTTTTAAATTTAAAAAAAAAATAAAAATAAATTTTATAAAATACTTGAAGAATTTTAATTTGATTTTATTTATGCCTTCAGATAAATTCATAAAAATAAGGTAAAAAAATTATAAAACAATTGAATAACATCTGCATAAAGCAACGGGCAAATATGTAAATTAATCAGCAACAACAACAGCAGCAGCAACCACAGCAACAACAACAACCGCAACAGCAACAACAACAACTTTGATTGCAAACAATTTTCTGATAAAATTTCTGTATAAGAAAAAATAAAAATACAAAAAAAAAAATAGTAGCATAACGTTAAAATACATGAAATATGCGCATGATAGAACTGATAAATTTATATGTAAGCAATATGCAAAATCACTGCATGAACAACTCTTAGATACCCGGTAGAAGACGCTGCAAAATTTGCTAACTTGCTTTTACTTACTGCTTACTTTTCATATGCTATTAATATGCCCAATATTGTCAATGACATAGCCGGGTATACATATGTACATATATATGTTGTACATGGACTGCAACAACATATGAATGCAATGTGCTTAAACAATTTGATCAATTAAAAGCAATTTGCAATTTGGAATGTTGTATATAAAAAAAATTTAAAAAAAAATAAAAACGTAGAAAAGAATTGCAAAAAACTTTAACAAACAAACATCAACAATTTTTACACAACAAAAAAAAAAAAAAAACGAAGCTAAAAATGAATATCGAAAAAGAGATGTAAAAATAATAGTATATATATATTGTATATGTGTGTGTGTGTGTGTATATTTTGCTTATTTTTTTATATAACATTTTTTACATTTCGCACTGCTGGCACAGCAGTCAACCAACCCCTCCCGCAACCCCTAGCCATTGGCACATTGAACTTTCCCACGAATTTTACACACACTGCAATGAAGCAATGAAGTAGGAAAAACGCGTTGGCCTGTGCCCCGCTTTGGATTGAATAAAATTTCACGCTGAAAATCACATTGTTTAACGGCGAAACAATTCCGTTCAGGCAACAAAAAAATAAAAAAAAAAAAACAAAAGAAAAATAAAAAAAAGGATAAAAAAAAAATAATACACAGTGAGAACACAAATCGCCGAGCAAAAGGCAAAAATCGTACAACAAAAAAAAACAAAAGTTTTATAAGTGCTGGCAATGGCAGAGAGGCAGCGCAAGGGACTGAGGAAGTATATGGAATATGGAGCTGTAGATAAAGCGTAGACAATAGTTAGACACAGAGTGTAAGCACGACTATGATTATACTCCATAGACACAGGACAGCAGTAGCAGTGTGCCTGGTAGTAAATGAGAAAGATAGATATACTTACTATTACTTACTTACTATACATAGCTATAATTATCATTAGTAAATTTATCGAACAAAAAAATATCGATTACATTTTATCGATAAACGTTTATCGATTAACGATTATAGATAACCTGTTATCCATAAACGTTTATTGATTAACGATTATCGATTACATTTTAACGATAAACGTTTATCGATTAACGATTATTGACTAACTCTTATCCATAAATCTATCGATACAAAAATATTGATTACTTTTTATCGATAAACGTTTATAGTTTAACAATTATCAATAACGTCTTATCCATAAACATTTATCGATTAACGACTATCGATTACATTTTAACGATAAACGTTTATCGATTAACGATTATTGATTAACTCTTATCCATAAACGTTTTATCGATTAACGATTATGAACTAGCTGTTACCGATTAACCATTATCGATTAAATATTCTCGATTGACTATTATTATTAACGATTCTTGATTAATGATTATCGATTATGAATTTAATAGTCATCAATAAATTAGTATCGATTGATGATTATCGATTACCGATTATCAAATAAAAGTCATCGATTAACTATTATCGATATACTATTATCGATTAATTATTATCGATTAATTATTATCGATTAATTATTATCGATTAACTGCTATATATTAACGTCTATCGATCGACTATAAAAATATAATGAAGCTTGTATCAATTAAGGCTTATCGATTAACACTTGTTGATTAATTCCTATCAATTCGCTCTTAACTCTCAACTCTTATCGATTAACTTTTATCGATAAACTTTTAGCGATAAATTCTTATCGATAATTTATAAATATTTATATAACTGTCTACTAACTTTAACTATCTTCAAACGTAGCGCAATACTTACTCAATAAAACTTATCACCAATATACCCGCCATACCAGCAAATTTACAGAGTATGAAACTCGAAAAAAAAGGCAACTATCGCAGCAATGAAGGTTATTTCTGTTGTTGTTATTGTTATTATTGTTGTTATGATTATTGTTGTTGCTGTTGCTGCCGTTGTTGTTGTTGTTGTTGCTGCTTTTGTTGCTGTTGTTGGCAATTGCATGTTGATTTTGCTGGTTTTGCCGAAGCAATTCGCTTATTTTGTTTTTTTTTCTCGCTTGCATACGAACTTTTATGCCACTGATTGCTGCTGCCACGCATAAAAAGCACAATTGCCCCATGATGCAACAAATAAAATAGTTGTAATGTCCAAAATGTAGCAAGAGTAGCATCGACTTATCGTTATGCTTGAATATCGATTAACATTTGCCACTGTACACTTGTCTAGGCAATATACCCGTTAAATACTTAGATTGTTTATAGGGTATGTAACAGTTGCCACAGCTACCGCAACTGACTGTGTCAGCTGTTGGCTGCTCGATTATTTGTCGCGTTACAGTAACAACAGCAACAGCAACAGCAGCAGCAGCAGTACGCGTCAACGTCAGCAACGACGACATCGTCAACGAGTTGACCATGAGGCAAAACCACAGCAACAACATTTAATGGTCACATTGCGGACACCAAATACTGCTGCCACCAACAACAACATTGCCACGCATCACCAATGGGGGCACCATCAATAATTGCTGACCAGTGCGTTGCGTGACATTGCACAAATTTATGATCTACTTTTTTTTTAAACGATTTTAAACGAATTTATTTATTCTTATAGTATAATATCTCTGCCATCTCTCTGCCGCTCTCTCTGCTCTGCTCTCTCTCTCTCTTCAGAAGGGGCAACAATCAGTAAGAATTCGTTGAAGCTCAAAACATTTTTCATATTTATTGCATATCTTTTGGCCATAAGCATAACGTGCACGTGGCCAATTTTCATAGAGTTCCATAGCATCAAGTTCATAGTTATCCATTAGCCAATATTGAAAATCATGTGGAAAACTCTCATAGACCGGAAAACTCTGTAAAAAAAAAAACCAAAAATTGATAAAGAAATAAGATTTAATAATGTTTACATTAAATATTACAATTTCGATTATAATTTCAACAATTCAACATTTTTCTTGGCTATAAATAAAGTGTAAATGCTGAATGGCAATTGGCAAATGGTGAATGGTAAATGGCAAAATGTCAAATGCTTTTCACGTGCCATATTTTCTAATTTCCGGTAGAACACGGCGTATGAGCAATGTAATATTTAGCTAGCAATTGCATTTAATATGAAACATGAAATTAATAAAGTAACGTAACGATAAATCGCTAACTGTTAAAGCAAATGTAACAGAAAGTAGCAAAAGCATCTGCGATAAAAATTGCACAACTTTGAGAGCTAATTAAAAGTGAAACGTAACGTAACGAAATGTCGAACAGCAGCAGCAAAAGCGCAGAGAAATGAACAGCAAATGGCAGCGCAGCGCAGGTAACTGGCAGCAAAGGCAGCAGGCAGCGAACAGCAAAAGTAAACGTCGCCAATGGGCAGCAGGCAGCAGGCAGCGGGCAGCAGGCAGCGAGCAGCGAGCGGGCAGCGAGCGGGCAGCAAACGTTGAGCAGCGACAGCAACTTAATTGAAAGCTTGCTGCAAACAAAACGTCAACGCATTTTAGTCATGTTTTATATAAGCAACTGCTTAAATACATACTAACTACTATTGCACTAGTCTACATAGCAAACAGTTAACGAGGGTTGCTAACAAAGTTGCCCAAACATTTAAGCAGCAAACGCAAAGCAACAGCTTGAAAAAACTTTTGTTTACTATAAGTCTTTAAGCATTACAGCAAAACGAGGGTGGTAAGAGAAGTTAGCATAACGAGGGCAGTCAGTAAAATTGACTGTTAATTTAGCAGATGATGAAGAGTATAAGAATATGCAGCGAGGGTAGCTAGAGCAATTAATATACAGTTCGTAGTTGCTGAGTGTAATTTGAAAAATGTATATAGCGAGGGTTGCCAGAAAAGTTTGATTAAATAAAGACAAAAATTTAACTATAGAAGGAAGGTTGGTAGAAAAGTTTTAAAACTTGAAAGATAAAAAAATAAAAAATTTTAGCGAGGGTCGCCAGAAAAGTTTATATATATTAAAAAAAAAATTTAAATAACTAGCGAGCGTTGCTTGAGCAGTTAAACTCTAGTAGATAAATTGGCAGGAAAATTGAAATATATAGCGAGGGTTGCTTGATAAGTTGAAAATAAATAAAAAAAATTTTTAATTCTTGCGAGAGTTGCAACTACAGTTCATCTATGCACAGCAATTATAACAATTATAAAAGGCATAATCTTACAACGAGGGTTGCCAGTAAAGTTGTACTTAATATCAATTTTCTGTATACATATATAGTAAAACTTTTTTAAGCACACCTCTTGCCAGCTAAGCTGCACACAGCATTGCATGTTGCACCTTCACAGGCAACACAATCACAGCAAAGGTAAACTCAGCAAACTGTTTGCGCTGCTGCTGAGCTGTCGCTGCTGTTGCTGCTGTTGCTGCTGATGCGGGTCGACAAACTGCAGTCTATAAATTTTGTTGGCCAAATTTACAGCGATCTTATTAAAACGGCAGGCAGCAAGCGGCGCATGTTGTGTGAACTAAGGGAGGGGCAGGGGCAGGGGCAGGGGGGCAGGAGTCTCACTCACTGCCTGTTGAAGTGCAAACACTTGGCCATAATGCTTAGTACCGTTGACTGGCTAATTAAAATTGGCAATTAGACAGACAAACACTTGAGACTTGAAAAGCTGAAACTCCACTGGACGACAGCGACTAAGACTTGGGACTGAGACTGGGACTGAGACTGGGACTGAGACTGGGACTGGGACTGAGACTGGGACTGAGACTGAAGAAAGACTATAACAGATTAGACAAGACTCATGTCTTATAAAGTATGAGAGCAGCGACTAGATTTAGTTGCAGATACTGTTTACTATATTGCAGCAGCAGTAGCAGGAGTAGCAGCAGCTGCTAAGAATTTTGATGCTTGGCAAAAGACAAAACGCAAACATCAAAGTTAATTAAAAATACATAAAAAATGCTTATCATTATATAAAAAAGAAGGCGTGGCATATTTTAAGCGCTTCTGTCTACTTAATTATGAGCATAAAACAGCAACAGCAGCAGCAGCAGTAGAAAAGAGAGAGAGAGAGAGAAGAAACGAAAGAGGGAGAGAAAAAAAAAACACAACTCTGACATTTTGAAAAATGACGGTGTGAAAAATGTGATAATTATTGCAAGAACAACACGTAGTGAAAGCAAGTGAATGTGAGAGCGAGAGAGAGAGAGAGATAGAGAGAGAGTGGTAGTGGGAGAACAATGAGAAGATATCTAAAATAACATAATTATTTATGGCAGGCTTGAGACGAGGCACAAGGCACAAGGCATACAAAACTCTCTCTCTCTCTCTCTCTCTCTGATATGCGGCAAGTGAGGAAGCTATGAAAACTGCCAGCAGGAAGTTTTGCGAAAGGGACGACAAGAGCGTCAAAGCGAATAAAAAGCAGAAGGCGAAGCGTTAAGAAAAGCAAAAAATTCACAAAAAAAATAGAAGCAAGCAACACCGGAAGACCCTTGAAAAATTGTCGGCATTGCTTGGTGTCCTTTTTTTTTGTCAAACTGTTGTTGTTTTTGTTGTTGCTGTTGCTGCTTGCTTTAAAGTCAACTTATTGAATGCAAAATGCCAAGTTTGCAAAATCAGCCAACAGCTAACAGCTAAAACAAGCTTGGCAAAGTAAGTAAAGGCAGGTGGCATGGCAACTACTGCTGCTACTGCTACTGCTGCTGCCACTGCTGCCACTGCTGCTACTGCTGCTACTGCTGCTACTGCTGCTACTGCTACTGCCTCTGCTACTGCTGCTACTGCTACTGCTGCTGCTGCTGCTGCCTCAAGCAATCCCTACAAAACACTTTTCAATTAAGCAACTTGTCAGTTCTTTTGGGGTTGGCCAAAGGGCAAAAGGCTTAAAGACACCCAAAAAAAGCTTGACTAAAACTACAAAATCTTTCAAGATGCTCGACTAAAAAATACTCGGTAAAAAAATAAATAAATTTAGTGTAGATAGACAGACACTCACAGATACCCTATCTATATATTTATACAAATCATTACTCAAATATTCTAACGTATACTCGACTATAAAATACCTGGTAGATTTCCAAAAAGTAAATAAATTTGACTATATAAAGCATATGCGACTATCAGACACCCTATAAATAATTTCTACTATATTCATAACTGCAATATTCGAACAACAACTCGACTAAAAACACCCGGTAGATTTAAAAAAGTTAATAAATTTATTATAAAAAGCAGACACGACCGTCAGATACCCTACAAACAGTTTCTAGTATTCAAAACAATAAAATTTGTACAACAACTCGACTAAAAAATACCCGGTAGAATTAAAAAAGTTAATAAATGTATTATAAAAAGCAGACACGACTATCAGATACCCTACAAACAATTTCTAGTAATCATAACATAAATATTTAAAGAATAATTCGACTAAAAAATACCCGGTATGTTTAAAAAAGTTAATAAATTTATTGTAAACAATTGCTACGACCATTAGATGCTCTACAGAAAGTTCCTAGTGCTCATAATTCAGATATTCAGACAACAACTCGACTAGTAAATACCCGGCATTAAGGTTAAACTGATTTAACAGTTTAAATCCGCAATTATGGCTTTAATTAAATGCTGACATGACTATAAAATACCCTATAAATAACAGATCGACTATAAAATACCCGGTAAATAAATAAAAATCAATTTAAATGCTAAGAAAAGTAACTAAAATTATAAAGCAAAGCTGACTTAGACTATTAAATATTCTGCATACAGCGTGAACAACTAAAACTATTTTGTCAGCTGTAAGCTGAGAAAACTCTATCAACATTCTTTGAATGTCGCTGTAAATCTTCAACAGCAGAAGCAGTAAAAAAAATATGCGTGGTATACAAAAATGTGAAGGAAGCGCAAAACGAAAGAAAGAAAGAAAGAAGAAAAAAATG
Source organism: Zaprionus obscuricornis (assembly GCA_037044475.1). Lineage (NCBI taxonomy): Eukaryota > Metazoa > Arthropoda > Insecta > Diptera > Drosophilidae > Zaprionus > Zaprionus obscuricornis. The sequence continues at coordinate 76,407 of JBAMBR010003501.1, read as the reverse complement.
TCTGGCATTCTTATATTTTTGGTACATTTCTTCACTTGAACGTTTCTACGCTTCTCTTCGTCGCTGTACGTTTACATTTTTTTCATGGATTTTCTGTGTTGTTGGTCGAAAGGCGAGCAAACATTTTGGCATTGCATGTATATTTGCTGCTAACGAGCTGAAGAATTATGACTCCATTAGACGTGGGGCTCTTAGGGCTTTTGAGCTTCGGTTATGGGATATGCGGTGACTTGTCTGAAGGCTGAAGGACGCATACATAGTTAGCTTAAAGTTGCTGCCATTTTTTTTTTTCAAATTTTTTTAGGTTTTGCTTTCGCTGCTGCTGCTGGCATACTGAGGAAATGCCGCCATTTTGTGCAGATTACGCTTTGATGAACTCGACAGGGCGCAACAGTACAGCCTTGATGATGTTAGAGCCCAATGGTAGTATATCTGTCGTAAGTAGAGCTTCGAGTAGCATCATAACCATAACCAAAAGCTAAAAAAAAGCAGAAGAAGAAGCAGAAGCAGCAAAAGAAATGGCAACAGCAACAGTAGCAATAGCAAAACTAAGACTAAGAAACAGAATTCGAATCAGCAGCAAAGCCAAAGCTGAGGCATAATGACAACGTCAACAAGACGATGACGACGATGGCGACGACAACGGCAGAAGATTGAATTTACTGAACAAACACTTTTCATTTGCAGTTGAATTAAGCAAAGTAATCCCTGGTGTATATTTCCTCTCTCTCTCTCATTCTCTCTCTGCCTCTCTTTACTTTTTTCTATTTTTTTTTTTTTTTTTCGTTTTTTTCCTTCAGTCAACTTGGACATGGCCAGCTGCAAGCTACAACTTCAGCGACTTGGCAACTTTTTAGCTTTTCATTGTATATTCCTATTATACAAAAAAATCTGAAATGAGCTCAACGCAGTTTTGATACTCTATAATTTAAGTTTTTACAAGCATAAAAGAATATTTTCTGCAGAATATTTGATATTAGGAAATTTCTAGGAGAACTCAAAGCCAACATTTTTATACTATTTTCCAAGTTTAGCTGAAGTTTTTATATCCTGCATCCTAAATATTCCAAAATGTTCTTCATATATTTTAAGGAATACTTCGAATATCCAAATTTTTTATATCATCCTGGATTCACGTTTTCCTTTAAATATTCCAAAATGTTCTTCATATATTTTAAGGAATACTTCAAATGTCCCATGTTTTTATATCCTAGATTCACGTTTTCCTTTAAAAATTCCAAAATGTTCTTCGTTTATTTCAAGTAATACGAAGTATTTTTCAAATATCCCATATTTTTATATCCTGGATTCACGTTTTTCTTTAAATATATAAATATTCTTCGTATAGTTTAAGCAATACTTCAAATATCCGATATTTTTATATTCTGGATTTACGTTTTTCCTTAA
>JBAMBR010003501.1:0-70000 GCA_037044475.1 Zaprionus obscuricornis | reverse complement strand
AGAAAAAAATTAGAAAATAAATAATATAAAATAAACTGAAAAATAAAGAAAAAAAATAAAAAAATTTAAAATAAAGTAAAAAAAAAACTTATAAATAATAATAATAAAAAAATTAAAAATAAAACAAATAAAAAAATTTAAAAAAATAATAAAAAAAAGAAAAAAAACATAAAATAAAAATTTAAAATAAAGATACAAAATAAAAAAAAAACTTTAAAAAACGAAAAAATATTAATAAAAACAAATAAAATAAAAAAATTAAGAAAAAAATAATGAAACAAAATAAGGAAAAAAAAATAAAGTAAAATAAAGAATAAATTAAAAAAAAAATCTTTAAATAAAGAAAAAAAAATAAAAAATTTAAAATAAAGCTAAAAAAATACAAAAATAAAATAAACAAAGAAAAAAAATGAAGAAAAAAATAATATAAAATAAAAAAAAAATAAAGTAAAAATTTAAAATAAAAATAAAAACTTTAAAAAACGAAAAAATATTTAAAAAAAAAATAAAATAAAAAAAAACGAAAAGAATTTAGAAAAAAAAATAAAATAAAAAAAATAAAAATGAGCAAAAATTAAAATAAAAAAAATTAAATAAAGAAAAAATAAAAAAATAAAAATTTAAAATAAAGCTAAAAAATACAAAAAAAAAAAACTTAAAAAAAAGTTAAATAAAAAATAAAGAAAAAAAATGAAGAAGAAAATAATATAAAATATAGAAAAAATAAAGATAAAAATAAAGAAAAAAAATAAAGAAAAAATAAATGCATAAAAAAAAAATTAAAATAAAATAAAAGTAAGAAAAAATTAAGCTTAGACTTTAGTCTCGACTAAAGCAGCAAATTTAATTTGTCTTTGTCTGCTGGCTAAAACCTTGCCACTTCACTAAGCTAAGCGCCTACAAGCAGCACAGATTGCTGCTGCTGCTGCTGCCGCTGTCGTACTGCTGCTGCTGGTGTTGCTGTTGCTGTTACTGCTTGTGCTTAATGTCAGTTAAGTGCAATTGCCATAGAATTGAAATGTGTACTGTCTATCGCTGTCTCACTCTCACTGTCTCTATCTATCTTTCTCTATTTGCCTGTCTGTCTCTGCCTTTGTCTATGTCTATGTCTATTTCTATGTCGATGTCGATGTCTGTCTATTTGCTGTATGGTTTTACCTAGTTAACAGTTTCTTCATTCAAACTTCTCAAGTTTTCAATTTCTCTCTCACTCTCCCTCTATCTCTTTCTTTTGTCCTCATTTAAGGATTTTTGCCAAGGTGATTGGCAAATGCGCACATGAATCATTGATAAGCGTATCAAATTGCAGTCATTAGACAAGTTGCTGACTTTGATGGCCAAACAAAAGGCATTTGGCATTATATTGATGGCAGTAGCAGCTAGCTAGCAGCAGTAGCAGCAGCTAGCAGCTAACAGTTGGCAATCAACGACAATGGAAAAATATTCAAGGGAAAATTATCTGTCTGTCAGGTAGAAAAAAAATAAAACTTGTAACAAAACCAAAGACTGAGCATGAAGCTCACACAGCTCCGCTTACAGCGAGCAGCGGAAATCAAATTGTTTCAAATAAAAAGGAAAGGAAAGGGAAACAGAAAAAAGGGTAGATTGAAAAGGCAATTGCAATTGCTAAGGCTAACACACACATTCGCACCCACACATAGACACACACACAGACAGACAGATCGTTAGACAGACAACAAATTCAATCACTTTGTGCATGAGATACAAATCAGCTTTTGGTCCCTGATTTCCGTTTCTTTGCCTTCTCACAAAAAAAAAAAAAAAGAAAAGCAATTCGAGCTTCTATAATTATCTTGACAAGTCAAATTGCAATTTACACAATATACAATTTATTTTATTGTGGGCGTGGCTCTGCTTGTGCCCAGTGTATTACATAATCAACTTTGAAAGTGCCGGGTATTCGACAGTCGTATAATTTGTACATTTCTGCATTTTCTTAAATTAACAATTTTTTTTTTACTCATTTGTAAAAATAATAACAAAAATTTGTTTTTTTTTTTTTTTTGTTCCCAACTGTTGCCAGTGCGTTGTACGACGTTAATCATACGCCACGTGCAACTCATTGCAAGTAAGAAAAAAGTCAGTCTCAGGCTGCAGTCTTACGCGGAAGCTCACTCTTTCTCTCCCACTCTTATTTTCCCTCTCCTTCGCTCCTTTTCTCTCTCACTCTTACTCTCATTCTCTTTTTCCTTCTCTCTCTCTAAATCTCATTGTCTTTTTACTTCTCTTTCATTCTGTCTCTCTCTCTCTCTCTCTCTCTCTCACTCACTTGTACCCTCTCTCTCTCTCTCTCTCTCTCTTTCTTTCTCTCACTCTCTCTCTCTCTTTCTTTCTCTCACTCTCTCTCTCTCTCTCTCTCTCTCTCTCTCTCTCTCTCTCTTCCCCCATCATTCTCATGCTCTTTCTTCCTCTTTTTCCCTCTCTCTCTCTCTCCCCATCTCTCTCTCTCTCTCATTCTCATTCTCACTCACTCGTTTCATTTTCTCTCTATCTCTGTCTTTCTCGCTCTCTCTCTGCCTCACTCACTTGCACCTTCTCTCTCTCACTCACACCCTCTCTCTCTCTCTCTCTCTCTCTTCCCCCATCACTCTCATGCTCTTTCTCCCTCTCTCCCCATCTCTCTCTTACTCTCATTCTCTCTCACTCGTTTCATTCTCTCTCTCTCTCTCTTTCTCTATCTCTCTCTCTCTCACTCTCACACTCTTACTCTCATTCTCTTTTTGATTCTCTCTCTCTGAATCTCATTGTCTTTTTCCTTCTCTTTCATTCTGTCTCTCTCTCACTCACTTGTACCCTCTCTCTCTCTCTCTTCCCCCATCACTATCTTCCCCCATCACTCTCATGCTCTTCCTTCCTCTTTCTCCCTCTCTCTCTCTCTCCCCATCTCTCTCTCACTCTCATTCTCTCTCACTCTCATTCTCTCTCACTCGTTTCATTCTCTCTCTCTCACTCACTTGCGCACTCTCTCTCTTTTCCCACATCACTCTCATGCTCTTTTTTCCTCTTTCTCCCTCTCCCTCTCTCTCTCTCTCTCTCTCTCTCTCTCTCTTCATGTCTCTCTCTCACTCTCATCCTCTCTCACTCACTTTTATTATCTTTATCTCTCTTTCTCTATCACTCTCCCTCTCTCTCTCTCTCTCTTGCTTTCGCTGTCACTTTCTCAGTCACTTTGCATCAGTTTGCTTTCATTTGTATTTTTTATTTTTTATTTTTTATTTTTTTTTTGCTTGCTATTTTGCTTGCAGCTATAAATCACATTTAAAGTTGAAAAGCGCCATATAAATGAGACAACTGACCCAAAATGTCAACCATTTCGTTTTCCAGTTAAGCGAAAAGCCAAAAGCAGCAACAGCAAAAAACTAAAAGCGAAAGCAGCGAAAGTTGTTGAGTTTTAGTGTTAGTTGATGTTGCTGTTGTTGCTGTTGCTGTTGCTGCTGTTGTTGCTGTTGTTGCTGTTGCTGCTGTTGTTGCTGTTGCTGCTGTTGTTGAAATGCAGCATACAAAATATTTGCAGCAGCATCACGTGACCACTAGAAATTTGCATTTTAATGGGCAATGTGTGTGACTGTGTCTGTCTGTGTGTGTTGGCTGTGTGTGTGTGTATGTTGTGTATTTAAGTGTGTTAAGTGTTATCGCCGACGCTTAATGATGCCAAGAATAGTCGACTCTAGGCAAAGACTCTTGAGCAACAGCAACGCGACTTACAACAAGTGCAACGCGTGACAAATGACACCAGATGACAACAAACTGCTGCAACGGAAGCTGGACCTAAAAAAGACAGAAAGAAAAAGAAGAAAAAACACACACAGCATGCTAAGGAAAAGCGGAAAAGCATATGACAAAGAGGCAAAGCAAGAGGCAAGGGAAAAGGAGACAAGAGACAAGCAAAAAGAGGCAGTGGCAAGTGGCAACGGCAAGAGGCAACGACAAGAAGCAACGGCAAGAGGCAAGCGGGAAGAAGCAACGACAAGAGGCAACGGCAAGAGGCAAGCGGCAAGCGGTAGCAAACGGCTGCAGCTCATGTCAGCGGCAAGCGGATACAGCAATTGTCAAGTGCTGCCACGGAAGACGAAGATGAAGCAGAAGGATGCGACAATAGACGAGACAAAAGAGAAGACTGAGAAGAAGATAGTGAAGGAAATGAAGGATGACACTGTGGAGGAGACTTAGTAGAAACAGAGGAAAAGACAGGCAAAAGACTAGAAAAAAGAATGAGGAATTTAGGGATAGTAATGCAGCAGACAGAGAAAGAGATAGAGATAGAGGAGAAAACTAAGAGAAGAACTGAAAAGTAGACTCTGGAGGATATTGTGGAGGTGACGCAGGAAGAAATTGAGAAGGAAACTGAGCAGGAGACTCTGTAAACAACTGTGAGGGAGACTATGGAGGTTACTGTGAAGGAAACTGTGGAAGACATTGAGCAAGAAACTGAGAAGGAGACTGTGGAGAAGATTGTGGAGAAGACTGTGGAGGAGACTAAGCAGAGTCTGGAGGAGACTTAGGAAACGACTGAGGAGGTGGCTGAGTAGGAGACTGAGCACAAAACTGAGCAGGAGACTAAGCAGGAGACTAAGCAGGAGACTGAGTAGGAGACTGAGCAGGAGGCTGAGTCGAGTCTGGAGGAGACTTAGCAAGCGACTGAGGAGGTGGCTGAGTAGGATACTGAGCAGGAGACTTGGCAGGAGACTGAGCAGGAGACTAAGCAGGAGAATGAGTAGGAGACTGAGTAAGAAACTGAGCGGGAGACTGAGCAGGAGGCTGAGCCGAGTCTGGAGGAGACTTAGCAGGTGGAGACAGAGCAGAAAACTGAGCAGAAGACTTGGCAGGAGACTGAGCAGGAGACTAAGCAGGAGAATGAGTAGGAGACTGAGAAGGAAACTTTGGAGGAAACTCTAGAGCAGAATTAGGAGGAAACTGAGGAGAAGACAAAGAAGGAACCTCTGGAGGAAACTCTAGAATAAACTCTGGAGGAAACTCTAGAGTAAACTCTGTAGGAAACTCTAGAGGAGAATTAGTAGAAGACTGTGTAGGAGACTTTGAAGGAGACTGTGGAGGATACTTAGGAGGAAACTGAGAAGAAGACAAAGAAGAAACCTCTGTAGGAAACTCTAGAGGAAACTCTGTAAGAAACTCTAAAGGAGAATTAGTAGAAAACTGTGTAGGAGACTTTGGAGGAGACTGTGGAAGAAACTTTGGTCGAAAGTGTTAGGGAAACAGAAGAATATGAGGAGATGATTGAGGAAAAGAATCTGATAGTGACTGTAAAGTAGACTCTGGAGGAGATAAAGAAGGCAGCTAAGGTAGCGACGGCGAAGCAGACTAGACAATGCTAAAAACAAAATAAAAAGACTAAGCTGAAGAGATTGAGAAGGCAGCTGTAAAGGTCCTAAGGAATTCTCCTGCACTACAGTCTCTGAGGAAACAACAGAGAAGATAACTGTGAAACAAACAGTAAATAATAAGATGAAGAGGAAGCAACAACACGCTGACAAACTAGACAAAAATAAAGGAAAAGGCAAAGCAAGGACTGTAAAAAATAAATAAACAAAAAAATAGAGAAAGCTGAGCGAGAGAGAGGAAGAGAGAAAAAAAAAACAAGACAATGCTAAAAATTTAATAAAAGCAGATAAAGCAGCGAGCATAGAATAAAAGATTTTTTTCAACTTGTGAAATTATATTAAAAATATTAAATTTTCAAAAAAATTTTCAAGCTTAAATTTTTGCTTGAAAAATTTCGCTTGATTTTTCAACATTTCACTGTAGAATCTGTGCTTCATCTGTGAGCTGCTGCTACGTCGTTGACACTTGAGTTATTTTTTGTTGCTTTACGCGCTATGTGTGGCATGCCACAAAATCCTAACAGCAGCAGCAGCAGCAGCAGCAAAGTAAATGCAACAAACGAAATACCAATTACGCATTCGTTGACATTTCTGTTGTACTTCAACGTACAAGCAGTAAGACTATCTCTGTCTCTCTCTCTCTCTCTCTCGCTCTCTCTCTCTCTCTCTCTCTCTCTCTCTTCTCTCTCTCTTTCTCTGTCTTTCTCTTTTGACTCTGCCTCACACTGTCTCGCTTTCGCACTGCCTGTTGGCACTGTTGACACTAGCGTTGACAGTTTAAAAGTGCCGCCGCACACAGTGCGTATGCGTGATAAACAAGCTTAATTGCAGCGCGACAGTGAAAAGGGACCAAAAAAAAAGAAGAAAAAAAATCTGAGAGTAAAAGAAGCAGCAGCACAACAGCATCCTTGGCATGGTAATAGTTTTTGTTGCTGTTGCTGTTGTTGTTGTTGTTACTTACCTGATGCGGGTAACTTGGCCAACAGTCGCTGAGCTGGTGTCAGTTCTACATGCACATCCGTTTGATGTCCCTCGTCTATTTCTGCTAATGAGGCAGCCAAAAGGACTTTGCCATTTGTCGCTGTAAATAGCAGCAGCAGCAGCAGCATGCTACAGTGAAGCAATAGTACAGTGTGCGCCATATTTGTTTGTACACTAAGTGCTAAACAAAAGAATAAAGAAATTGAGAGAGATAGCGTAAGAGAGAGAGATAGAATAAGAGTGAGAGAGAGACAGGGAGACTGAGTAAGCACAATAGCAATGAATAGAACTATTCATTGCCAATTTAATTGTCTAGCCTGGCGTGGCACAATTGAAACCCCCAAGTTTTCCATTGTTCTCATGTTTATGACCCTTTTTTTTGTGCCTAGCTAAAAGTTAGAGTATTTTAAGAGTTGTGCAGACTGTTTGTAGACGATCGGTAAGCAGCTAAATATTATGCATAAAAATCTTTTGCATTTAAGCTGCATAAAAAGTTGTAAAAATGCTTTGCTGCTACTATATAAAGTTTAATTGTAATACATATACCCGGTACTTTTGTGAAAGTGTGCTTAAACAGGGTATGCAAAGTTTGTAGACAACTAAAACTATGTTGGACTTGCATGACGTTGAATTCTTAAAAGTTTTTGCCAATTTATACCCGGTAATCAATAGTAAATAGGGTATGTACAACTTATAGAAACCTCAAAAAACATACAAAATTAAGCATAAATCTAAAGCCAAGTGACGAAAAGTAACAAAAGTTGCATAAAAATTATCAAAAGGCTTTGATTGCTAATGCTGCTAAAGTTTAATTAAAATACATATACCCGGTACTTTTGTGAAAGTTTGCTTAAACAGGGTATAGACAACTAAAACTTTGTTTGACTCGCATGACGTTGAATTCTTAAAAGTTTTTGCCAATTTATACCCGGTAATTGATAGTAAATAGGGTATGCACAACTTATAGAAACCTCAAAAACACATAAATCTAATGCCAAGTGACAAAAAGTAGCAAAAGTCAAGTAATTTGTCATTTGGCTATAGCTTGATAGACTTTTAAATACCCGGTAATCAGTGTAAACGTGTCTGCCAAGTCTACATAAAGCTTATTAACACTCTGCAAAATATTTGAAGCCTTAAAGACAGCAATTAAAAATGCTTGCAGGGTATCTAGCAGTCTAACATGCTCGCTGTCGCTTATTCAACTTTCATTGAATATCGGCAAAAGAATCTCAAGCTGCCATTTATCGTATTTTGCAGCTAGACAAAACATAGTTTGTCTGTCACTTTGAAGAAGTATTAAAGGGGAGGCAGACATGTGGAGGGGGTGGGGGGCGTGGCTTATTAACGCCTCAATTGCAAAATGTGTAGAAGGCAGAGGAGTGAGAAAATAGAAAAGAAAAAAATCCTTTAGCTGCCAATTCGGCTGCGAGTCCTTTTGAAAATTTATGAGGCATCAATGAAAATGCTTTCAGCATGTCTGCCACTGGCTGTGTGTTTGCGCTTAGAAGAATCTTAGTACTAGAATATTTGCACAGCAATTAAGCGGCTTAAGCGCAAAAGCGATAAAACAAAGAGTAAAAAAGACTAAAAAAAAAAAATAAAAAAATAAAAAGATAAAAAGATAAAGAAAAACTTCAATTGCATTTTTTGCAATTGGCAAATGTCGAACACAACGCAAAGGAGAAGTGCTGCAAAGGGCAGAGAAGGGAAGAGAAGAAACAGGTGTTGGAGACATAGGGCAAAGGGGTAGCGTCTGCACATTTGCTGTCTGTAAAATTGCATTGTTCACTCAAGCTGCTGTCTCTCTTTTACACATATCTCTCTCTCACTCTGTCATTTACTCTGTGTAACTGCTGCTTTCTCTGTTTCACTTGTTTTGTAATTTAATGAATAAACGAGCAAATTCACTTGAAATTTCATAAGAAAAAAAAAGAGAGAGAAACACTAGGAATTGCTTGATAGCAAAGAGCAGAAGGGTCAAGGGGCAAAGAGCCAAGTGTTAGGGGAAGTTGATGAGGCAAACTAGTGAAGCTACATGAAGTGTAACGTGAAGCTTACACACACACACACACACACATACACACGGCAGAGCTACGTTTAATGTGCACAACTAAAGTGCTTCGACTGTCGTTGACAACAAATGCAGGCGGAAACAGTTCTCAGTTCTCAGCTCTCAGTTCCCAGCACACAGTGCTCGTAGTGCTCAATGTTTTACCAGTACTACTCCCCCATGTATATTTTCCCTTTACTTTCAACTTCAGTTTTTCTACCGCCAAGCAATTGTCTCTGTCTTTGTCCCCATTCATTGTCTCTGTCATTTTGCCATTTTGCTGTTTTGCTGTTTGCTGTCTCTGCGGCCTGGCTGGCAGCCTGGCAGGCAGACAAACAAACAAGCAACAAGAAGTTGCCATTATTCTTGTTGTTGTTGTTGTTGTTGTTGCCAAGACGATAACGAGCTAAAGGCACGAATTGACTACAAGCCGATTTTTGGTTCAACCAAAAGACAAAAGCGCAATGATTTTTCTTTTTTTGTTATTTCTCAAAAGAAAATTCCAGCAAACAGAAAAACCGAAAAACTTCAAAAACAAAAACAAAAACCGACAAAATTTATTTTAGTTTTTTTAGCAGAAAATTCTTTAAAATTTGGCTGGAAATTTCGAACAATTTTTATTATAAATTTTTATTTATAAACTTTCAAAAAAATTAACTAGCAAATTTTTAAAAATAAAAAATAAAAAAAATTCACGCTAATTTTAGGCTTTACGGAAATTCCAAAAAAAATTAGATTAAAAAATGAAATGAGAAAAGTGCCAGAATTTATTTTCGCAATTTTTTAACTTAAAATCCCAATAAAAAAAAGAAAAAATTTCTGCGCAAAATTCGGACAATTTTTATTCTAAATTTTTTAATTATAAACTTTAAAAAATCAACTGGAAAATATTTCGCTAATTTTGGGCGAATTCTTAAGGAATTTCCAGATTATTTAAATACAAAAAAGCGCCAGCATTTTTTTTTTTCAATTTCTAGGTAAAAATCCCAATAACAAAAAATGGAAAAATATTAGAAAAATATTTCTTCAAAATTTTTAATTATAAACTTTAAAAAAATTAAGTGAAAAATTTATAAAAATGAAAAAAAAACCCCAGAATTTTGCTTTTTTGCTTATTCTTGGCGAATTCTTAAGTAAATTCCAGAAAAATAAATTTAAATATAGAAAAGCGCCAGAATTTATTTTTGCAATTTTTAGTTAAAAATCCCAATAAAAAAAAAGGAAAAATTTCTGCAAAAATTTCGGACAATTTTTATTATAAGAAATTTCAGAAAATTAGATTATTTATATACAGAAAAGCGTCAGAATTTATTTCTAGTTAAAAATCCAAATAAAAAATATTGGAAAAATTTCAGCAAAAAAATTTCGAACAATTTTTATTATAAATTTTTTATTATAAGCTGAAAAAAATTAAAATAGAAAATTATAGAAATCAATTTTCCGGCGCATGCAATGAGAAATTCCAACAAACAAAACTTTGCAAGCTAAAGCTATGACAATTTTTACTCCACATATGGAAACATAACCTCAAATTATGAAAACTTTTAGAAAAATAGATGACGAAAACATTTGTTGGAACACAATAACGAAACGTTGCCATCATCGATGCTTGCTTTTGCTGTTTTCAAGTGCTTTTCGTAGTTGCTTTTATTATTTTAGTTGTTGCTGCTATTAATGAACTAAAGCTTAGGGACAGGTGTTATATTTTTTTTGGCTTTTTGTTTTTGCGACATGAAGTGACATGTCGTGTATTTTTACTAAGCATAAAATTTAATTTTACAGCCTGGACTAGCATTATTTGTAATGCTAGCTGTCTCGCTTTCTCGCTATATCTCTCTCTGTCTCTTTCTCTTACTTATTGTCAGCAGTATTACGATGAGTTCATCACATAGACAGCGAATCAATGCTGGCTATCTATCTCTCTCTCTCTCTGTCTCTCTCTACCTCATATACTTTTATCTACATGTTTTATACCGTTACATACCGTTAAATGTTGCGTCAACTGCCGTTACTTTTAATTGTTAATACTCCGAAAATACCAAACGCTCGACTGAACTCTGCACTGTATACTGTACAGTTCATAGCAAAATATCATAATACAATGATAATGAAATCAACAAGAAAAAAAAATAAAATAAAATTAGCAGAGAAAGAAGAAGAAGAAGAGAAGAAGAAGAAGAAGAGAAGAAGAAGAAGAAGAAAAAAATTCCATGTTATGCTGAACATTGATTGAAATTTAAGAAATCAATGCGAATTTTTTGTCAATTCACACAATCGCTATGTAATATCAATTGTATAGCCACGCCCCATGCCTCTTGATGCCTTGACATGCTTTGCCGCCCATCAAATCATTTGATGATGATATCAAATGATAACAAGCGTAAAAACAAAAAACTGATAAAAAAAAACAATAACACAATGTGCCCTGTGGGGCGGCAAGCATTGCAAACATTGTTGCACAGAAAAATTCATGAAATAAAATTCTATAGGAAATTGGCTAGAAATTTGCCATCTATACATAGATATACATATATATTTTTTTTTTGTAGTTGCAAATTAATAGACATTAAATTTTTATTGCTCAACTAATTACATAAACATTGATAATATTATTATTTTTTTTTATTATTTTCATAATATTTTACATAAATTTCTTGGAGAGAAATTAAATTTTTTTACATAGATATTAATGGGAATTATATTTGCATGTTAAATTTTACAAATAATTGAATATTTATTTATTATAAACATTTACCGGGTATATGCTAGTCGACTACACTTAAATATTATATATAACTTTAAATTTTTAATTGAAAAATTTTTCTACTGTTTAATGTAATTTGAAATTTGATAGCCCTGACTCTTATTTAAAATCTACAGGGTATCTAGTAGTCGTGTTTCTAAATTGCATTAACTAAGATTTTACCATTTTTAACTAAGATATTAATGGGAATTATATTTACATGCTGAATTTAGCAAATAATTGAATTTTTGCATACACATTTACAGGGTATTTGCTAGTCGACTACACTTCAATATTAAATATAACTTTACGTTTTTAATTGAAAATGTATTTAATGTTCAAAATAATTTGAAATTTCATAGCCCCTATTACAATTTAAACTTTACAGGGTATCTAGTAGTCGTGTTACTGTGTTGCATTAACTAAAATTTTACCATTCTAAATGTTTTGTTAACGCTCATGTTTTTATTTATTCATAACTTTAATGCAAATTATTTTGTAGGGTATCTATTAGTCGACTTTCATGAAAAAAATAAAATAAAATAAATTCCAAACAAATTCTTGATCTAGAAATTTGATTAAAAATTCTGAAAAATGCTTATTAAGGCCAACAAAAAAATAAAAAAAAATTTTAAAATTAAAAAAAAAATTTTGATTATATTAAAGTTAAAAAAAAATTAAATAAATTCTAAAAAAAATGTACAAAATTTTTTTTTTATAAATTTTATGAAAACTTAAATAAAAAATCTTATTTCCGAAACTTAATAAGAAATCACAGTAAACGCTTATTAAAGCTAGAAAATGTAAAAAAAAAAAAATAAATAAATAAAATAAAATAAAAAAAAAAAATTTGTTTCGTTTGCCTTGGCAGAAGTTAAATGTATTTCGCCTTTAGGCATCAATTTGCCTTGCAATTGGCATTCAAGTGTCTGCAAAACGAAAAATTTCTTGCTGTTACTAGAAAGCAAGAAAGAGACCAAGACAGAGAAAGAGCAAGAGCGAGAGAGTGAGAGAGAGAGTGTGAGTGATTCGTATCTGAGGAAACAATTTTAAACGGCGCACAAAAATGCCGGAAACCAGACACAAAATGTTAACGGAAAAGGAAACAGGCCTTACGTACGTACAGTGGATACTATGGTCGCCCTTTGCATGGTGTGACTAGGCTAAACAATTAAGTTGAAGGACTTACAACTTACCCTAGAAACCACAAAAAAAAAATAAATAAAAATAAACAGCTGTGCGGCATAACTAACCTACAAAATGTTTCTTCTCGCCATCTCTCTCTCTCACACTCACTCTTACCAGCTAGTTCATTATTTATAGTAACGTATAACGTGCGCAGTCATGTTATATTTTTAGTTAATTTAATATTTATATTTATTTTTATAACAAATTTTAAATGTCATTTATGTTCAAGGTTCTTAAATTCGTCCTCAATTAATTTTTTTTTCGATTTTTTTTTCTTTCCTGCGGCCAAATGTGGAGCACACACAAAAATAAAATCGTAACAGTTGTGCAACCGCTGAGCGCAATATCGCATGTTCACCGTACGCCATCTAGCGGGAACATTTGAAACGATAACAATTTAGCTCCGTGGCAAAACCAGTTCCGTTCCACGCGCTTGACCAATTTTAGTGTATTCTTAGTCATTGCTGCTAAACCAGAAATCTAACAAGAAAAAAAGTGAAAATAACAAAACAAATGCGATAAATATTGTTGAAAAACGCATCGATAACTATGCGCAGTTGCATGGCGCGTTAATAACAATTGAAAACGTGCATTAATCAAACATTAAGTGACAATAATCAACGAATAAAAATACAAAAAAAAAAGAAAAAAAAAACCTAAATAAGAAAGACGACGAAGATGAACGAAGAAGAAGAAACGACAGCAGCAGCAGCAGTAGTCGTCGAATCGTGATGATAAGTTTGTGCGAGTGCGGTGCAACGAAAATAACATACATAATACGTGTGTGTACATAATACATATATACATACCTACATATATATATATATATATATATATACAAACGTATGAGAAAAGTGTATGTATGAGCAGAAGGTGTGTGTGTGCATGCGTGTGTTAGTGCGCGCTTCATCTTACATGTGTGTGTGTGTGTGTTGCGTGCGAGTGTGAGTGTATGCGAGTGTTTTCATGTCTCTGTTGGCCTCTTGTTGTTTTTGTTGCCCATCAGTCGTCGTTGTTGTTGTTGTTGTAGGTGAAAAACACAAAAAAAGCCAAATCGGAGCACTAGCCGAATTTAAATACATATAAAAATACATATACATATATACATACATACATACATACATATAACAACAAGGAAATGCAATACAATAACAGTAAGAAATCGGCAATGGGAACAATACGCCGCCAGCCCCAACAACAAACCAGCTGCGTGTTGTAATTCCCTAGTTCCAATTAGAAACAAAAAAAAATTAATAGACAACAAATTACACAAAAAAAATAAAACAAAAAAAAATAGAAAATTTGAAAATTAAAAGAAAAGAAAACACAAGTTGAAATACAAATACAGTTTATTAAAGTGTCGCCACAGTCGTCGCTGTCACTGCTGCCTCTGTCGCTGCCTCAGTTGACGTCGGTGTGAAAAGAGGTCAAAGGCGCAACAAAAGTTTTTCTTTTCGTTGGTAACGAAAAATAAAAAATAAAACAAAAAGGAAAAGAAAAAAACAAAAATAATATAAGTAAAGTGCCAAGCAGCTGAGCGCAAATACAAAAAAAAAATAATAATAATAATTATAGAAAAAAAAAAGCGAAAACCGAAAAAAAAACGTCGTAGTTGTGTGTTAAAACAATAAACGCGAGCAAAGCGTGTGCGTGTGTTTGTATTTGTATTTGTGTAAGTGAGAAAAACAACAACTAAGAGTAGTAGTCGAAGAATAAAAAGAAGAAGAAGCAACAGCGGCAGCAGCAGCCGCAGCCACACACGGCACAAAAATCTTTGCGCCGCGCGGCCATTAACAAAATTCTCAACTGCCGCGAACAGCAACAACAACAACAACAGCAGCAGCAACAATAACAACAACAACAACAAATATAAACGAGCAGCTGCGCTCAAAACTGAAATTTAAAAATCAATTTTTATATATTTAACAATAATTAAATAAAGAAACAAAAAAGTAATAAATATAAAAACTCATTTGTACCAGCAGAACGAACGCAACGCAAAAAAAAAAAAATAAAAAATAAAATCTGGTTTTATCAGTCGCGCTCCACAACAACAATAACAACAACCACAGCAGCACGAGCAGCGCCAACAGCAACAACAAGAAGAGCAACATTTAGAAGAAATAACGCCTGACAAGTTTTTAGCGCGTACAGTTAAGAAGAAGACGACGCAGTAGAAAAGAAGAAGAGGAAAAAGACGGGGGAACAAAAAAAAAAATAGCGCTACATACGCTGGCGGTTTTTATTTTCTTCTTCTGTTTCTCTGTTTTCTATGTTCTGTGACTCGTCGTGAAAGACCAGAAAGAGCGAGAGCAAGAACAAGAACAAGTGAGAGCGAGAGCGAGAGAACGAAAGAACGAAAACGAGAGAGAGAGTAAAAGCAAGAGCTTAGAACAAACAAAATAAACAACAAAAGCTTGACAGCAGCTGGGCGCTAAAAAAAGCGCCAAAAAAATCATTTGCCATAACAGAGCCATAATAATATCATAATATAATATATATATAATATATATACCTCCATATATACATACATACAAAATACCTCTATATATATAAACAGACCGAAATATATAAATATATATATATATAAGTATTTTAATTAAGAAAGAACAAAAGCAAAGCAAAAACAACAAAAACAAAAAAAAAAAAGGCCAAAGCGAAATATTTTTGCACACATAAAAACCGCGAAACGGCCAATTGGAGTTGGCGGGCGTTCATTGAGAGAGCGCAAAACTGTGTGCGAGTGTGAGAGTGCACACTAAGAGCGAGAAGGAAAGAGGAATTCAAATTTCAGAGAGCGGAAGAACAAGAGAGAGAGAGAGAGTGAGAGCAAGTGATTTTGTTGTTATAGCGCGCGCTTGACAAGTAAGTAACCTGCCAACATCCGAACATCTACCAACCCCTCCCCATACCCACTACATGCCTTAAGCTTAACACGTGCCTACCTCTCTTCCCCCCCCCCTTCCCATCTGTTTTACATTTAATAAATACCTCGCCGCCCCCATGCTGTTGTCTCGGCAACGTTATTTTCACGTTTCTTTTCGTTTCGTTTTTATTTTTTTTTTTGTTTTTTGTTTTGCCACCGGCGGCCGCGCTCAATTTGCATTCAGTTGAAACTTTCGGACATGCGGGTGTCCGAAAAGACTGCCTTGTACACCCCCCCCCCCCACACACTTTCAGTTATGCGACCCCCACGCATTCACGTAAACAAACAGTACAAAATTATTCAAAAATTCCATGGCGCGCGTACCGATAAAGCAGCTGATAAGCGGCGATAGACCGCAACGAAGCAACTCGCTTGGGGAATAAAGCAATAACAATAGCGGCAGCAGCAGCAGCAGCAATAGTAGAATGAGAAGAGCAATGAGAACAGTTGAGTGAAGAGAAAGAGAGAACAGAACTGAAGGCAGTTAGAGGACAATTTCTGTTCATCTATTTTCTCTCTTTCTCTCACTGTTCACATTCTCTGTCAGCGACCGAGAGCCATGTGCGCTTAAGTAAATTTTATTTTATCGTTTCGGTTATTAAATAATTATTAAATGTCATTATCGATTCGTGGGAATGTATTGTCGTTATTATTAATAATATTATTATTATTATTATTTTTTTTTTTGTTTTCGTTTTCATTTATTTTTTTTGTCACTTCTTTGCCCCTGCTTGGCAACAAGTCTTATTATGGGGCGGATGCGACACGTTGAATGCAATGAAATAACAGCTTCAACCTTAGGGCTACTACTTATGGTCAACTAGCTGGCACTATATACAGTATATATATATATATATATAACTATATGATCTGAATAGTTAATTAGCTAAAGTAACAATTGCGTTAAGCCACAATTGGTTTTCACACTCACTTCCGATATTTAGTCGTTAGTCATCATCCATTTTGAGTCGACAATTAGCAGGAATACCGCACCAACAACATCATTTCTGTGGTCTGCCAAGTCTGTAGTGCTATTTGATACTAGACTCACTTGTGGGGCAATTCCATTAGTTTGCTAAATTAAAAATGGAAATTTTTTTTTCAAATGAAAAGATTTAAAAAAAAAAAATAAATAAAATATTTTTTTTTTTTATTTTCATTTGCAGTCGATAGACAATATGTATAAAATTTCAATTTTTGCATATTTAAATTATAATATTTTTAGCTCTACTTCTTGAAATAAACTTTCCCTTTAGTTGCTAGAAAAAATCTAATGAAACTTAAATCTAGAATATTCTATATATTAAATTATATAATAACAATTTATGACTCGCATTAAATTTTAATATATATATTTTTATTAAAAGCGTGACAAATCGTAAACCAAGCAAAAAATATAAAAAAAATAAATAAAATAAAAAATAGAAATAGAAAAAAGAAAGAAAAACTTTCCACTTGAAATCTTGATCATAGATCGAACTTTAACTATAATATTTTGCTGTGATATTTTTATCAGCTGTGCAAGTCACGAGTACGATTTAAGATCTATTGTATGTCCAATCCATGAAGATAACAAATTCATCCAAAAACGCATGACTTCATGAATTTTACGATTGTTTTTCCTTCTATCAAAAAGATAAAGTTACTATGTCTTTTTATTTTTTTTCTTTTGTTTTGTTTATATATACATGTATGTGTGTGTGTGTGTGTGTGTGTGTGTGTGCGTGTGTGTATGTGTGTGTTTGGGTATGTAGGTCTCTCTATGTATGTCTTGCTACCTAACATTGTTTGACTATTTTTGGTAGCGTCTTTTGTCACCAAGATTTCTGCCTCGCCTGTTTCTTTAAAATGAAGCTGTAAAACTGGTTTAACATTTGACCAAGACTAACAAAAACTAATCAATATTATATATATTATATAGATAGTTATAGCTATATAAAAAACATCATGAAAATGAGGCTAAAACTTGAAATCGTTAAATACAATATATAAGCTTGCTCAAATGCCCTTCACGTGTTATATTTAGTTTTGTTTTTTGTTGCCGCAAGGGACAAAAAAAAAAAGAAAAAGTTTTTCTTTTTTTTTTATTTTTTTTGCAGACTTTGCGCCAGACCGAAAACAATTAATGCAAAATTATTTCGTTTGATACGCAAAACGCGAAGGTCTTTTGCGTTTACGTTAACGCTATATAGTATATATTACGTATACGTAATTTGCATATTGCAACTGCAGGTTGGGGACTGTTCGTTACTGTTACTGATGCCACTACTAGTTCACTATGAACGTCAATTCCAAAGAACTTTTCTGTTTACTTTTTTTCCGTTTTCTTTTTTGATGAAATGCGTTTCCCGCCCTTTTTTCAACAAACATTAAAACTATAACTGTATATATATATATATATATTCTATATAGTAGTATATCGCCTCTGGGTTATGCAATGTCAGCAAGCCAGACACATAGAGTGAGATAGTTAGAGCAAGCGAGAAAGAGAGAGAGCGAGGAAGAAAGATTATTAGGTAGACCCTAGGGAGACATAGCTGAAAATGACATAAAATTATAAGAAAGTTGAAGCTAGAATGAGATAGTAAGCAGGCGGGCATAGACATAGAGAGAGAGAGAGAGACTGTGTGTACGCGCGCGAGAGAGTGAGAGAGAGAGTAGAGTATAATGGTTATGGCTATGCCTGATTTGTTAGGCCAACTATCTGCGTTATCAGTGCGGCACGTTCGCTGACACATTGATAAAGTCAAGAGCACAACAATAATCATTGCGCTATACACTAACATATCGCTGGGTATATATTATGGGGAGCAAATTTGACTTGGAATGAGCTTGGAGATTGCCAGTCAATATTATAGGGTTTACTTTCGGATATTTATATTACTATTAGAAGTTATACTTATATTTCTCTAAAGTTTTGCACTATATTTCTTACTAGAAATTCTACTTTAAATTTTACATGATTTAGCTTAATTTGGAGCTGGCTGCTTGACTAAAGCATAGACACTAGTCGTATACGAGGTGTGTTCAAAAAGTAAGGTGACTTTTCAAATTTCGCGGGCAACATATTTTCGATTATCGATTTTTTTGTTTTGTTATATTGGTACACTCTTCCCTAACATCTGTACCAAGTTTCAATTGAATCCCCTTTTTTGTTTGGTTGTTAGAGGCGTAAAGGTTACAAGTTGTTTTGCGTGCTCGGCGATTTTTTGATTTTTTCGGTTTTGGCTCACCTGGGCTCTTCCATTGGGACGATTGGACTTTGGTTTCGATATCATAACCATATACCCATGATTCGTCACCAGTTATGACCCTTTTGCGTAAATCTGGGTCGTCGTTGACGTCATTCAACAGCTCTTGAGCGATGCTCATGCGACGGTTCTTTTGGTCAAAATTCAGCAATTTAGGAACAAACTTCGCTGACACACGACTCATACCCAAAACGTTTGAAAAAATTTCATGGCACGAGCCAAGCGATATACCGACATCTTCAGCAACTTCTCTGATAGTGATTCGACGATTTTCCAAAACAATTTTCGTCACTGCTTGAACGTTTTCATCAGTTGTTGACGTGCTTGGGCGTCCAGAGCGAGGCTGGTCATTGGCATCTTCCCGGCCATCTTGGAAGAGTTTGTACCACTTGTACACATTTTTTTTACTCAGAACAGTTTCACCGTATGCCACTGTCAACATTTCAAGTGTTTCAGAGCACTTAATTTTATTTTTTACACAAAATTTGATGCAAATCCTTTGATCCATATTTTTCGATAGCAAAAAATCGCCGAGCACGCAAAACAACTTGTAACCTTTACGTCTCTCACAACCAAACAAAAAAGGGAATTCAATTGAAACTTGGTACAGATGTTAGGGAAGAGTGTACCAATATAACAAAACAAAAAAATCGATAATCGAAAATATGTTGCCCGCGAAATTTGAAAAGTCACCTTACTTTTTGAACACACCTCGTATACCCTAAAAACCGTAGAGTTCACCCTTTAATAGAGCAAAAACTTGGAATCGATGCGAACGATATTTATGTATATATAAAATGGCGTAACAATGGCAAAAAAAACGAAACGAAGTGAAGCGTGGGAAGAGCATGTTGATTGATGGAAGGTGGCGGGGTATGGGAAAGGTTTGGGGGGGTGTAATGCTAGTAAGGAAATTGATTGAATTATGTTGAACTCCCTTTGACGTTTGATAAACTAATTATATTCACAGACTGACCACAAGCGCAGCAAAATAGAAAGGATAACAACAACAACAACAACTACTAGCAGCAGTAACAACAACAATGGCAAATCCACGCAAGTTTAGTGAAAAGATTGCACTGCAAAAGCAGAAACAAGCAGAAGGCACAGCGGAATTTGAGCGCATCATGAAGGAAGTTTATGCCACAAAAATGGATGAGACACAGGCGAATCAAAAGATACTTGAATGTTGTCTAAGCGGCGCTGATGCAACACCTAATGTATCATCACCTGGTGCGGGAAATGGCAGCGCTGGCGGTGGTGCTGGCAGTGGTAATGCTAGCGGTGCCAGTGGTGGTGCATCACCAGATGGTATAGCAGGTGCCGGTGGTGGTGGTGGTGGTGGTGGCGGCGGCGGAGGAGGAGGAGGAGGAAGTGGCAGTGGTGGTGGTTCACCGACAGCATATCGTGAATCACGTGGACGCAGCATGGGCGGTGGACCAATGCGACGTCCTGTGCGTCCCGATCGTTCACCCTATGGCAACAGTACGTCCGGTGGTGGCGTTGGCTTAGTTAATGCTTTAGGTTTATCCAATAGCAACACGAATAACAGCAGCAGCAGCAGTAATAACCTCAACAACAACAACAACAACAATAACAATGGAACACAACAAAATCTTTATTTAATTCCGCCAATGGATACAAATTGGCGACGTTCAAATTCAGATTCAGCGTTACATGAAGTTGGTTTTGCCAACGATATGAATACACTGCATGCCAACTATTCACAACAACAACAGCAGCAGCAACAGCAGCAGCAACAACAACAACAGCAACAGTTGCATCAACAACAACAGCAATCGCATCATCAACGATCTCATTCGCCGCATCAAATTGCACGCATCTTTAGTCCGCAGCCACAAAGAAGAAAGTCACCGTTGTTGCCGCATCAAGTGCAGCTGCAACAATTGCAGCAACATCAGCAACATATGCAACAACAATTGCATATACATCAGCAACAGCAGCAGCAGCCACAAGCACAACAACAACAGCAGCAGCAACAGTTGAATTTGCAGCAACAGCAGCAATTAAGTTTACAGCAGCAACAGCAGCAGCAGCAGCAACAACAACAAGCAACGCCATATAACGCCAAATTCGCCAACTCATTGTTTAGGCCATTGCAGGAGCAGGCAAGTTATGCCAATACCGGCTCACTGCCAAATCTCACCTCACTGCAACACTATGTAACACCTCAGCAACAACAACAACAACAGCAGCAGCAACAACAACAGTCACAACAACAACAACAGCAGCAGCAGCAACATCAACTGCATCATCAGACGCTATCGCCAGTTATGTCACCGCACAATCAGCGACATGAACGTGATCAATCGCCAAGTCCATTTAGTCCCGGCAGCGTTACAGCGGCTGGTCCGCCATCACCGTATCATCAGCAACAGCATTCACCAACATCGGCTGCCACAACAAATAGTTCAACGCATTTGTCATTTAATCATTTACCAACATTAGGTGCCAGCAATACAAATACAAATACAACAACAACAACATCAGCATCTGGAGGAGCAGCAGCAGGAGCAGCAGGATCAACAATTACTGCTGGTAATTTAACGGATTATCGACAACCAGCAAATCCATCTAGTCCACGCTCATCACCTGGTCTACTTAGCAGTGTTTCTGGCAGTGAATTACATACAAGTGCACCGGCAAGTCCAATACGTGTCCAACAGCATCAACAATTATCAAATACGTTCGATGGTGGCGCCGCCAACTATAATCTTCTAAATCATTCATTTCATAATACATTTCAAAATTTCACACTTGCCGATAGTAATTCATCACCGGAACAACGTAGTTTCTCAAGTCATTTTCCAGAAATTGATTTTGATAATTTTAGTGTCAATGGTAGCCCTGGTACAGCTGTAGCAGCAACAACAACAACAACAACATCTAGTGGTGCAACAGTTAATGGTAGCGGTGGTACAAATGGACCATATCATAATCAGGAGCAAGGACAAAATAAATTATTAGATTTTAATGAACTGAGCGTTAGTCCCGATGCCAGCGCCAATAATAATAATCTAAGGCAACGTATCAATAATCAGCAACAGCAGCAACAGCAACAACAACAACAGCAGCAACAGTTGCTCAATAATAATAGCAATGGCACAGCAACGCACAATGGTGGATCAAGTCTTAATGGACCCATCGATAGTCATCAACAGCAGCAACAGCAGCAGCAACATAATAATAATAGCAATGGCAGTGGAATTGGTGAATCGCTGGTCGCATCACCGGTGCCATCACCATTGGGTTGTTCAACAACTCCACCATTGCCAATACCAATAACTGGTGGACATGGTACAGCGCAACAATTATCATTATCATTGCATCATTCACCGCATCATTCACCGATGCATTCGCCGCATCATACAAATTCGCCGCTATCAAGCAGTTCACCTGTTAGTAATGCCTGCAACTCCAACATGTTGTTGAATCATCATCAACAACAGCAGCAGCAACAGTCACATCATCATCATCACCAACAACAGCAGCAACAGCAGCATCATCAGCAGCAGCAGCAACATCATCAACAGCAGCAACATCATCTAAGTCAAACGCCAACAACAGCAAATATTCCTTCAATAATCTTTAGCGATTATTCATCAAATGCAGATTTTAGTAAAGAAATCTTTGATACTCTTGATCTGGATTTAGGACAAATGGATGTTGCTGGCTTACAAATGTTATCGGAACAAAATTCAATTATGATTGCTGATCCAAATATTGAGGATAGTTTTCGTCGTGATCTTAACTGATACTATGAGGAAGCTGTTGCTGCTATCGAGAGCGGTGTATTGCTCGAGGACACCTACGAGGCGCTATTGGGTGCTGCTGGCGTTGCAATGCCGTTGCCGTCCATAAGTCCATCGATAAGTGATTGTGTAGATGTTCAACAGACGCAAGCAGCAGTAACAGCAGCAGCAGCAGCAGCGGCGGCAGCAGCAGCAGCTAGTGAAAAGGACAAAAAGGATCTGGAAGTAGTTGAGCTACTTGTGCCAGGCGTAATTGATGATCTTGTCGATTCTAGTGATTTAGATGAAGAAGTACGCAAATTTTTCTTCTAAATTCTAAACTCTGTTATCGATAAACCCCAAAAACAAAGTAACACAAAACACAAAAAAAAAACAAATGCTAATTATAAGCATTGATCATTTGGCGTCCTTTATTATTGTCAACTTTTACGTCTATATCTTTGTACTCGTTTGTGTTCATCGTTGTACTGGTTCATGTTTCAGTTCCTGATTCCTGTTTCCTGTTTCCCGATCCGTATCCGTATCCTGATCATTGTGCTTTGTGTAGTTAGCTCGTAAATATTTTAGAATTTTAAGTATAATTTGAAATAATGAAAATCAACGGTTAATAAACCTTAACTATACTACATGCTCTGACAAAATATTACCAGACCTGCCCCGCCCATGCCCAAAACCAGCAAGCACAAGCGATATATATATATATCTATATATCTTTACAGCGAGTCTCAGATTTTTACTTAACTACGCACATAAGTCACGAAAATACCTATTAATATATAATACTACTTACTATATATAATACTATATATATATATATATATAATGTATATGTGTTTATGTTAAACATAAATCTACTTTCTGTATATACTATAAAGAACATGAATATATATATACATAAATTATGGAAAAGGATTAACAAAAAAAAAAAAACCAAAAAGTGTCTTAGACCTACGACCAAATTATTGTACACGTTCTGACAAAAAGGAAATTCAAGAAAGAAAATGAAAGAGAAAAAATATAAGTGAAATTCCTGTAAAAAATATAAATATATATAAAAAAAAACTACAATTTATCGACTATTATTTATAAAAAATAACAGTTAAAAATAAAAATATATTGCTATAAATGCCAATATCAAAAAAAAAAAAAATAATAATATAAAGATATATATATATATATATATATATAGTTATATATCTATATATTATGTATATACATATATCGAAAACATATACCCTTACGTGCCGTCGAAGCAATTACTAGTATTTAAGATTCGCAAACCGTTGTTAACCGTTACGTTATCTCAATTTCCCCTCCCCACCCCCACCCCCATCACGATCCTTAAACAATATGTAACTATATATAAAAAATATATATATATATTCAATAAAATTCAAAGTGTTCCATGCACTTTTCGAATAACCGAAAAATAAAAATAAAAAAAAAATCACAATAAATAAGATTCGACAAACAACAAAAAAAAAAAATAACCCCTGCTCCCCGCCTTCTCTATCCCCTTATGTATAATGCAGTATCACAAAATATACAAATAACAAAAAAAAAAAAAAAAAACAAATATATAGCTAAATATATATATATATAGTATATAAATTATACATACAATACGTACATAGTTTATAGGCAGAGGCCGATGATGAGATCAGACTGTTACATAGATCCTTGCACAACTGTACTGTAAAAATGATTCTATGGGGCGCTGCATGCGAAACAGAAGAATGAAAACAGAAAAATAAATAAATAAAATAATAACTTTACGACAAAAAAAAAAAAATAAATCAAAATGAAAAATAATAAAACGAACTACTCAACATTTTTTACAAAACAAAAAAATAAATAAAATAAAAAAAAATTAAAGCTAAAAAAAAATCTAGTTAGGAAATATATAAAAAAAAATATAAGAAAAAATTAAACACACAAATCGTATAGTCTTAAAAAATAAAATAAAAATTATTCTATTCTATGCCACACTCCGTAATTTCTTCGTACCCAAAATTTAAAAAAAAATTGCAACAATATTTTATTTCGATTCCAACAAAGCAAAAAAAAAGAATAAATAAATAAAAATTAAATACTAAAAAAAAAAAAAATGTCGAAATATTTATTAAGCGAATTACGACTAAAATACAAATCTATATAGTAAAAAAAAAAAAAAATCGAGAACGGAGTAGTATAAAATGGAAAAAAAAAGAAGTAAAAGGTGAAGTGTTAAGAGCGAGTAACAGGCTTTAAAACAGTGCAAAAAGTTTTATTAATCGAGTACCAGAAAAAATAAAAACAAAAACTTATACATAATATTTGTTAATTACATAATATAGTAACAAAAAGATTTTTTGCAAAAAAAAATTAAATAAAATTATTACCTTTTTTTCCTTTTTTTTTTAATGTCAATGTAAAACTCTAGTTATAAACTAAATAAGTCAACTTTAAATTCTTTACAAAGAAAAAAAAAATAAATAAAAAATGCTGCGACAAAAAAAAAAAATTATATTTAATAATAATATTTATGAACGACGTTCGATAAAAAAAAAAAAAAAAAACTTAAAAATAAGTGAAAAGAAAAAACAAAACTGCAGCAAAACTTTTGTTGTTTTATTTGCTGTGCGTTTATGTGTTTTGTTTTTTTTTTTATTTTTTATTTTATGCGCGCTCGCATCCGTCAACAAAAAATAAAATGAAAGCGAAAAACATTATAAATAATATTATTATGATTATGATTCTAATTATAATTAAAATATATATTAAGTAATTGTGTATGTAATATATGATTACATTTCTAAATTACGGGAAACAAAATCCAAAACAACAGGAATAAGAATATATATATTCAATGTAATAACACAGTTATTTGTTTCAAAAAAAAAAATAAATCTTACATTTAATTTTAAAATCGAAATTTTACAATTCTCTTTATTTTTATATATTTATTTTTTTAGTCATAATTCTTTCTTTTTTTTGCATTTTACGTGAAACTTTGCAAATAATTGCACGTAAAAAATAAAATAAAATTATGCATTAAATAAGTAAGTATGTAAATTGACTAATACTTGCATAAAAAAAAGCACATTTTTTTAATAGCACACATACACACACACTTACACATGCTTACATACAGAATGCAGATTACAATTTCTTGTTGTTGTTGTTGCGCACTGGCACTTTGTTAATAAGCGCGACGCAATTTGTGGCATGCGCTAAATTAAGTAGACAAAGTTCATACTTTTAGTCCTATTGCATTTCAAGTCAATTGTTAAACTGTAACGGAGTCGCAAAGTATAACTTAAAGCGCAAGAGAGAGGAATATGGAGAGCGTACAGTCATGGCCAAACAAGTGTATACGCATTGTATACAGTTGTAAACACATGTGTACTATATGTGCGTAAAGGTGACAAATTGAGTCGCAAAGTATAACTTAAAGCGCAAGAGAGGGAGAGATGGAGATCGTACACAGTCATGGCCAAACAAGTGTATACGCATTGTATACAGTTGTAAACACATGTGTACTATATGTGCGTAAAGGTGACAAATTGTAAGATTGTAAGTTCAAAACAAATGTTCAATCACGCTTAGTTAACAATGAAATGTAAGTATTTTGCACTAACACTGACTATTGAATGCTCTATCATTATATATTGTATAAACAATTATAAATAAAAACAGCAGCATTTATTATTATTAACAAAGTGTCAGACATGTTGTTGTGACTCCGCCTACAGCAATCGATCAAAAACAAATAATAATAAAAAAAAAAGTCAAAGTTTAAGAAACGTT
Source organism: Zaprionus obscuricornis (assembly GCA_037044475.1). NCBI lineage: Eukaryota > Metazoa > Arthropoda > Insecta > Diptera > Drosophilidae > Zaprionus > Zaprionus obscuricornis. The sequence goes on along the minus strand of JBAMBR010003501.1, from coordinate 43,936 downwards.
TAGTGTAATTATAATACTCGTTCATTTAGTTAGCGTATTTAAAGCGTAAATCGCAATTTCAGTTTTGCTTTTTATTTTGTTTTAATGTTGTTCGCTTTGACTTTGCTGATACACTGTTAACGGTAAAAGGGCAAGTCGCACAATATCAAAAGCAATTGGAGTGACAAAGACAGAGAGAGAGAGAAAGAGCGTGAGTGAGAGTATGGCTCTTAAAATTGAGAGTGGAAATCAAAATAAGCGTATGTATGTATGAGTGCGCTCTCTTTTTCGCAGTGTATGTGTGTTTGATTTTTTTTTCGTGCCTTTTAGTTGTGCTTCGTGTTATTGCTAATGAAGTGCTAAAAATCAAATGAAAATTTTGTCGTCGTCTGATAATTGAAGCAATGACGCTCTTACTATGCCGTCATAATTGTTATCGAAAAGAAGGTTCCCCCTACTTCTTCCCCTATCGAACAATTCGTAGAAATTGAAGAAGGCGCAAATGTTATCAGCAAATACGAGAGAAATAACAACAACAACAACAACAATGAGAACAAATCGCAGCAGTTCAAGTAAATCTGATGTGGGGGGCCGCCATCAACGACATTCCAGAAACGCAGAGCCAGCTGCACAGAGGTATGGGCAGATATATGTGCATGTGTGTGTGTGTATATGTGTGCGTATAGTTTTTTGTCCAAACAGTTGAATGCGCTTTTATGGCATACAATGATAAGGCAACGCTGGCAGGCTGGCAGGCAGGCAGGCAACCAGGCCCTGCGGCAGCTGCTGTGCATAATAATAATGTGAATGCATAGAAATTGATATAATAAAAGTAAATTAATATTACTATCTCGCTCTCTGCCTATCGATTGGTCATTTTGGGTGTGCCAATCGATCACCACACACACGCACGCACACTGATATACAAGCACTTAAAATTGTCAACAATAATTGCAAAAAAAAAAAAAAAAATTTATTTTTGAATAAATAAAACTTGCCCCACAGTGCGATCAGGCTGTGATTAAAATAATAAACAACAACAACCGCAATAAATAAAAAAAAAAATAAAATGAGCACAAATAGAAATATGCATTGTAATGAAACGTAAACAGCCGATGCAGGCGCTAAGTACATATACATACATACATACACATACATATACAGCGAGAATTGTTTTTATTACATATTTGCCAATCAGTAAAAGTAACAGAGAGTGCACATAACCTCACTTTAGTTACATATATATTAATATGTATGTATGTGACTGAGCAAAATAGACGCGTGCACATGCGCTTTAAACTTTTGCAAGTTAGACAAAGATAGAGATAGAACAATAAGCTGGTCACGCAACCAAATTAAATATTAGAATATTTATTTTTGTGTTTATTTGCTTTTTTTTGTTATTTATCTAGCCAATTTTGTGAATGACTATTTAACAGTCTGCGCAAATATTTGTATTCTTTGAAAGATTAATACGTCATACATATATGGGCGCGGGTAAAGTACCGTCTACACCTCTGACCAAAAAAAAAAGAAAGAATGTGCTGCCATAACAATCGTCAGACATTGTTGTCGCAGTTAAAAAAAAAATACAGTGAGAAGAAAAATAGCGAAAAAAAAAGAAAAACAAATTGATAACAAGATAACAAATAAAAAAAAAAAATACATATTAATATATATGATGAATCAATAATCTGGACACACTGCAGTAGAATGACTCTCAAACTGCACAAGCTGTGAAAACTGTAAAAAGCTTCGCTCAAAAGCAGAAAAAAAAAGCTCATTGGTTGTGTGACTCCTAAACGTTAGGCTAAAGTTTATTATTATATTTAACTACAGAAATTGAGGTTGAAATTACAAGGCACAAATTGCAATTGTTTTTTTTATATTCTATTGGTAAGCAGGTAATCATTATCATCATCATCATCATCGGCATCTTCAACAACACTATACGAACTCTTGCCGCCACCCGCTTTGGACAAATGTGTCTCAAAGAACTCTTCGACTGTATCTGTATTCCATTTTGTTATGGACAATGTTTCTTGCACTTTGCCACTTTTATCGAGCAGCTTAACAATTGGATCTAAACCACGTACATATTTTATTTGCAAATTGGGGAATTTCGCTGGACGACCGCTTTGTATGAAAGCTTGTATTTGTGGATATGCACGGAATTTGCAGGTGCAAACTTCAAGTATTGCCTTAGCGTATGTGCGCTGTGCTGCCGGTTGCTGATCCTGAGTACAGCATTGTTTACACTGTGGCCTATATAATTATAAATAAATATTATTTAACTGTAAGTAAAAACTTTTACTATATAATACTTTACTTTAACGTTTCTAATGCAAAATCATCTAATTTATCGCAATTAGAACACATAAGCTGTGTCTTAATGAAGCCCAACTCGCGGCAATCAGCTGCTGTGAACTCAGCTTTACTTTGCCACTGTAAAGTATACATTTCAATAGTTGCATTTCATTAGAATATATTGTAATATTACTTACACTATATAAGGCAACGATTAAAGCTATTATATATCCAATTTTATACATATTTAACAAGAAATTTTTTAATTACACTACCACGTCGTTGTTTACAAAATTCACTAATTAATTTATCGATTATTCTAAGCAACGATAATGCAAAACTATTGTTAATACTGAAAATTTCGTTTGGTATTTTTTAGTGCATTTTTTGCTTTAGTATGTAACAGCTGAACGGCTAGTATATAACAGCGATATATTGTTTCATTTGCACATCTCTAATTCGGAGTCACTTTGAGCTGCCACTTGAAATTTGAAAATTGCGCCGAAAAATAAATATAAATTTTATTATAATATTTATTACATTTTAAAATTCATAATTTATATGTTTAATATTTAAAAACTTTTGCATCTTTCATTCATATTGTCATCGTTTAGCATTTTTTTTTCGATTATTAGAGTTGTATTGCTGTCGATTAAATATTTTCGATTTCGATTGTGTAGTTGAAAACATACCGTGGCAACCGTGCTTGAAGTTAAGGCCGATCAGAAACAGTTCCCCAGTAAAGATGAAGAATGTGGCTCACGTAGTCGCATTTGTTTTGTTCAAACCGTTTTACTGATAAAGATAAAAAAAAAAACTCTATGTTTCACAAATTAAATTTAAAAGTTTTCAACAAAATTTGAAATCACAACGTGTACAAAGCAATTTTATTGTTGGTCAAAAAAAAAAGAAGTAAAAAAAAACGAGAATTAAAGTAAAACAGTATTTTTAGTGCGTGTTTTTGGTATTATTATTATTATTATTTGTTTTTTTGGCAAATCAATAAAAACATTTGTAGAGAGCGAACGCGCTGCGCAAAAGTGAAAACTCAATCAACGAACGAACGCATAGAAAAAAGGTGAATAAATAAATAGTTAAAAAAAAAACGAAAAACAAAAAAAAAAATAAGTAAAAAAAAAATAATAAACCTAAATCGGTATAAGAAATAAATTCAATTTCGATTGATGTAAAAATAAAATTAGTCATTGGCTGTGCCGAGTTCTTTTGTTGGGGTAGTGTATGCAGGGCACCAAAATAGAAAAAAAAAAAACAAAAACGAATGAAAATATGTATGTTAAAACGTTCTATAAATTGAAATGGAAATGTAAACGAGGGGAAAACAAGATGATTGCAATGGAAGTGTGTGTATGTGTGTGTGTGTGAAGGGGTGGGGGGAACTAAACAGCTCCAGGGGAGCATCTTATAGAATTGTATGTATGTTAATGTTTGTTTATGTGTGTCATCGAATGTGTGCATGTGTATGTATGTGTGTGTGTGTATTGCATGTGCTTGTGTTTTCTGTTTTGATTAACAAATTAATAATCATAGCGATAAATGTTTGTGCATAGAGTGTTGCTCAACTTGTTTATTTATTTACTTGGCAAGTAAATTAATTAACAAGCACACAATGAATAAATATATAAAAAAGTAAAACAACTTTTTCATCTCTCTTACAACTTGTTCGCTCTCTCTCTCTATCTCTATCTCTGGTAACGGTTCTAGCTTTAACATATACTTACATAAGTTGCATACATGCATATATATGTAACTGCATACACTTGTATGCATGTGCATTCATATCTATGCATGTATGCATATGTGTGTGTGTGTGCGCGCGCTCTGTTCATTCAAGTTTTGTTTTGTGCTGTTCTTTCGTCGTCGTCGTCAATTCTATTATTGCACTGTGGTTTCATTTCATGGTTTACTTTGTAAAAAAAAAAAAAATCATTTCATTCAAGATTTGAATTTGAATTTGAATTTTAATTAGAATTAGAATTACAATAAAAAAAATGTATATTAAATATATTATATATTAATTTTATTTAAATTAGTTGTGTAGCATAAGCTAAGAGTTTATTTTTATTTATTTTTTTTCATTGCGCATTCAACCTTGCCCTTTTTGGCATGTACCATGGTTCCAGGTTTCATTGCAGCAACTTCCGCCTTTAGCTCATGTCTCGTTTAACTGGTTTTTAGGGCGCAAGCAGCAGCAGCAGCTGCCTCTGCCTCTGCTCTGCTTTGCTGGCATGCGTTTTCATTCTTATTCCTCTGTCTTTCTATGCGCGCGCTCTGCTTGTGCATCATTCGCACCTGCTGGCATGTGTCAGTTGGTTAGAATGAGATAGACAAATGTGTGATGCAGCAGCTGTCAATATCTGCTTATCACAGAACAAATGCAGAACCTTCAAACAACATTTATAATATACGCAGCAGCATATTGAGTTTTTTGCTTTTTCTTGTTAATTTCTTCGACAGGTAAATACGCTCAGGTATCAGCAAAAGGAAATAGAAAAAAAAAGTAAATAATAGCGTATGACGCGTCTGTTAAAATACAGCAAAAATAAGCGACATCTGTTTTAAGATTGAAATAAATTAACTAGTTAGTAATATTATATGCAGGTGTATTTATTTGCATGCGCATTAGTGTGTGTGTGTATTTATTTATTATAGCGTATAATATATTAAATTTCGCCTACATGCCGTAAAAAAAAAAAAACACTTGTTTCGCTGCTCGCCCGCGCGCCCGCTTCTTTTGTTTCACCTACGCGACAAAGTTGATTTTCTTTGCTGATTTCATGCAATTTAATATATATAATGTAATCTTAGCTTATACATATGTTACATATATACATACATACTATATAGAGTATATATGGGCTAGCGTGTATATTGGGTTTTTCATTTAAAGAGTGAATCAACTGTTGTTACTGCTCATTATCAATAGACTTCATTGTTATTGTTATCTTTGCGCCTAATCAGCGCAATATTTTTTTGCCACGCTACAAATACAAATACAATTGCAACAGCAGGCACAATACTTGTCTATCTCTCTCTCACTCTCTCTCTCTCTCTCTCTCTCTCGCTCTCTCTCTCTCTCTGTGTCTCTCTGTGTCTCTCTCTTTTCTGCATGCAAGTCAGCTGCTCGTCATCATCTGTTCACAGTATGTGTGTGTGTGTGCAAAGGCCGTGTGTAATGAGAGAAGCAGCCAAATATCATATTATATTTACACATTGCTGCTGCTTATCGCATACAATTTTTTTTACTGCTTTGTTTAAACAGTCAACAGTTTCAAAAGAAAGTAAAATTATAGATACACACATATAATTCCCCATATAATTCTTATAGAGCGCATGCTTTGCCTATGACACGATACGCTGTCATACTACACATACTGTATATAGCTCAAAGGCAAAAAGCAATACAAATACATAGAAATACTTTCAGTTATACCTGAGACATAGAGCTATACAGTTCTACAGACTTGCCTTTCTCGTATGCGTATATGTATAAATTGCGCATTTGCGTGTTTTACTATGCGCGGCCTACAAAACTTACGCCTACAACATGCGGCTTCCCATTTACTAATTAGACAGCAGTGAGCATAGTTTTTTTTTATTAGCTAAACAGCTCAACGCATAGTTTAACAGTCTCTCTCGCTCACTCTCTCTCTCTCACTCTCGCTCTCTCTCTCTCACTCTTTATTTGACTTGTGAAATCATTTTTATGTTACTTCTTAAGGCCTCAACGTGTATTTCTTATTATTGTTGTTGTTGTTGTATTTATTTCACAAGTTATTCAAAATGTTATACACATAAATTCAATTGCCCAAAAGGTCAATCTAATTGCACTCGTTTACAAGTATATGCTTGAATATGCCTGAATATGCTTGTTGTTGTTCGTTGTCATTGTCGAAACGACTTTCCAACTTTCCCTCAATATTATAATACGCACCTTTTTATATTTTATGACACTCACGAGCTTGCCACACAGTCGACAAGTCGCCAAGTCCGGACCAGTCGACAAGTCGTCAGTCATCCAGGCGCCTGTTGTCGTTTCAAGTTTCAAGGATTGTTATGACGCAGTTCAAATTGAAATTGTCATGTTCATCAGTAACTGCGTTTTATAGGGTTTTGCACAGTCAAAACTCGCTATATGTATGTATATTGCGCTAGGCATGGCGCAAACTTACGTTATCAAATGTTTTCACTTTCTAAAGAATTTTTGCCATATAAATTCTTTGTGTTTCTCTCTCTCTCTCTCCGCTGACTTTCAATATTGTCAGAAATTGAAAATTTATTGAGTAGGAATCTTTTTTTTTAAATTTTTTAAATATTTTTCAAATTGTTTTTATAATTTAAGGAAACTTATTCACAATGTTTGCTACATAAACTCTTTGTGTTTCTCTCTCTCTCTGCTGGCTTTCAATATTTTAAGAAATTGAAAATTTATTGAGTGAGCATTTTTTTTTTAAATTTTTTAAATATTTTTTTAATTATTTTTATAGTTTAAGAAAACTTATTCACAATTTTTGCTATTTATATAGCAAAATTTTTAAATATTTTTCAAATTATAAGAATAATTTGAAAAATATTTATTTGTGTTTCTCTGTCTCTCTGCTGGCTTTCAATATTGTCAGAAATTGAAAATTTATTGAAAGAGAATTTTTTTTTTTAAATTTTTTAAATATTTTTCAAATTATTTTTATAGTTTAAGGAAACTTATTCACAGTGAAAACTCTTTGGAAATTCTCTTTATATGCTAAAATAAAAAACATAAATTTCTCTATGAAATCGAAAGTTTTTTAAATTTTACAAATATTTCAAAAACTATTTTAAGCTGAGATTTTTATTATAAACTAATAGAAAAAACTGCTAAAAAATGCTATAAATATTTTTCAAATTAAAGAAAATTATTTTTTTTTAGCTATGATTTCTATAGAAAATTTAGAAAAATAAAAATAAAATTCCTAAAAAAATTTCATAATAAAAAAAAAATTTGTTTTTCTAGCAAATAAATAAATTCTATTAAAATGCTAGAAATATTTTCTGTTAAATCAAAATAAAATAAATTCTATTAAAATGCTAGAAATATTTTCTGTTAAATAAAAATAAAATAAATTCTGTTAAAATGCTAGAAATATTTATTAAATTTTAGAAAATATTTTATTTCTAGAGAAATTGAAAGTTTATTTTCTATAGAAAATAATATCAATAACATTTTACTTGTAGCGCTGTTTAAATTGTTGTATGATAAGCTCATATTATAAACGTATTGAGTTTAGTTCATGCCACTAGACACTTAAGTATGATTAATTTTAGTTAGTGAGTTCAACGTGCGCATTGAACTTGCGCTTTTTATTTATTATTTTTAATATTCCGTTATTTAAAAGTTACGACTGTGTAAACAAAATAATTATACAAAAAAAAAGAGAAAAAGAAAAAAATGGAATTAAAATTAATTGCAAAAAAAAGAAAAATAAAAACTGAAGTGCAAACTGTGCTAACAACAGCTGTCAGTTCTCTCAGCCAGGTAAATAAAATGTGTAATTTGTGTCTTTAGTTTGTAAAATTTTCTATGTTATGTTTTCTTCTTCTTCTTCTTCTCTTCTTTTTTCTTTTCTTTCTTTTTTTTTGTATTTTTTTTTTGTTGTTTTTGTATTTTTGTTTTCACTTAATTAATAAGCCGCTTTTGTTATTTTCCACTCAGGTTGCAAATGTCCAAGCGGTGCAGGGGGCTTAAAGCTAAGTGGCAGGCAGAAACAGACACTGAGAAAGAGTGAGAGAGACAGTGCTAGAATAAGACACAGACAGTGTGTGTGTGTGTGTGTGTGTGTGAATGATATTAAGAATGAGGGCAAGGCTGATCTAGGCTGGCAGCAAAGGCAATAACTACAGCAGCAACAGCAGCAGCAGCAGTTCACAGCTCGGCACAGTTTTGGCATAACTTACAAACATACATACAAACACATTACAACTCATACATACACACACACAACTACACAAAGTTCTTGTTTTTTTGTTTTTGTTAAATTTTTTTTGAGTTGTTTTTTTAATTGCACCTTTTGCATTTATTCTGTTGCAGCTACAAAACAAAAAAAAAAAAAACAATCAAAAAAAACGAAAAAAAGAAAACTAGGCAGCAGCTAAAGCTAAACTTACAAGACTCTTCGCCTATATACATGCTATATATATATATAGTCGATATATACACACAAGACAAATCGTATAGCAACGTATAGTAGCAACACATTCCCGCCAAAAAAAAAAAAAGTAAAAACAACAACAACAAAAAGACACAAATTAAAAATTAAAAAAAAAAAAAAAACGCCACGTAATCCTCGCCAGCTGCCACTGTCTCTGCCATTGCCATGCGCTGAATTGCTGACTACGCCGACGCCGCCCTTTCTTTCTATTTTTTTTTTTTTTTTTTTCTATTTTATTTATTTGTATTTTGGTTTTTGCGCCACAATATGAGTCGCACTTTCAAGATGTGCAGACATGTCTCATTGCCACTGCTGTCGCTGCCGCTGCTGCTATTGCTACTGCTTGCCTGTAGCATAACGCCAAGCTATGCCTGCTCATCGCGTGCCATAAGTAAACCACGTCCAGTGACTACAGTATCGCCACCAACGGAGGCCATCGCCACAACAACAACAACATCACCAGCACCAGATAATGTGCTAGCACCACGACCAAATATAACATTCCCCATCTATAGTTGCCCACCAACATATGCCGCCTGGTATTGCCTCAATGATGCCATATGCTTCACCGTTGAGATACATAATGAAATACTCTATAATTGTGAATGTGCCTTGGGATTTATGGGACCACGTTGTGAATATAAAGAGATTGATGGCTCATATTTGCCAACAAGAAATCGTGTACTATTGGAGAAAGCAAGCATTGTGAGTGGCGCCACACTTGCTGTTATATTTATGGCCATGTGTTGTGTTGTACTTTATTTACGTCATGAGAAACGTTCAAAATTGAAATTACATCATGAAACAAATGGAACAGGAGGAGGAGGAGTTGGAGGAGATTTGGATGTTGCAGATATGGGATTTGAAAATGCTGGCATTGATGAAGTGGACGGACGGAAACCGTTGCGCCTAGCGCGTCGTCCATTTGGATCACATCATGATCGCATTTTAACCATGGATGAGGCCTACTTGCAATCGGCTTTAAGCCACGAACGAAATCGACATTGAAATTAAAAAAAAAAACAACTAAAAACTACAAAATGCAACTGCAACTGCAACTGCAACTAAAAAAAACTGAAACTAATTTAAACTAAACGGTTTTTAATTTTTGTTGCCAAAACTAACTTGGCCAGCTATAAGCTGCATTTATCTTTAACTTGTTTCAACTGTTTTTTTTCTCTTTTTTTTAACTGTTTGTTTTTTTTTTTAATTTATTTGTTTCAACTTTTAACTGTTTTTCTTTTGCTTATATTTTATTTAAACAAAAAAAAAAAATAATAATAAAATAAAACCCGAGCCACAATTTAAGTATTAGTATTAAGCGCCTACTTCGCAGTGAGACGTAAACGAACAAGAAGTATTATTAACTGAAAAAAAAAGCATGAAAACAACAACAAGACTTTGGCAAAGTCAAAGTTTTTTTTATACACTTGCAAGCTGAAAAAAGTTTTCTATACAAAAACATAATTATTGGTATGTAGACTATATGTTAAAGTTGTCCGATTTATAGCACACTCGGCCGATATGTAAAAGTCATTGCTAAAACTAAACTATACTGTAAATTTTAATTGTATTGCTATATTTTCCATAGTAGGACTCAAATTTCCAAAGTGATCCTACATATAATATTATATGTTATAGTGTTCTAATTGGGAACAAACTTGTTTGCCAGCTAGAAGTCGTCACTAAATCTACGTTTCAAGTGAATAGTTTGACAAATAACAAAATTTTGTATACATAAACTCAATTATCCAAAGAATTTTCCATTGGAATTTTATGATATAGTTAACCGATCAACATAAAACTTGACTAACATGTATATGGCAATATTATGCATAAAGTCTGTAACTTTGAAGCGAGTAGCTAAACAAACAAAAAAGTTTTTCATATAAAAACTAAATTCAGGACCGCTTTTTTCTATGGCAGGTGTATGTTATAGTAGTTTAATCTGTTTCATTCCAACTTAATTGCAGCTAAATACTGTAATAAACTAGCTCTGCCTTAATTCCATAAAATATACTTCAAAATTAAGCCATAAGTTTGCCTTATGTTCAGGAACATATATATTTTATAGGGCAAACATCTTGCCAAAATGCATATTATGCTTGCAAATGTATAAAAATATTGCAATTTATTTATTTTGGAAGCTTTGAAACTAATTTATAATAATAATAAAAAATATATTAATATAATAATTATTTATTTAAAATATTTTTTGCTCAAAATCGCGTTTAATAAATGATGCGAGAACAAAACAAAAAAAAAAAAATTGACTTTTTTTTTTATTCCCATCATAAGCTTCAAATTATATTTATAGCAAAAATTTATAGAAATTTTAATTAAAAATTATTTAAATTTAATTTGCGTTTTTTTTTTTTTATTAATCATTTCATTTTTTTTTTATAGAAAATTATGTCGCACAACAATCAACAACAGCCTACAGCACCTGGTGGTGGTGGTGGCGGCAATGGAGATCCTGATGATGCTTTAGGTCCACCAAAGGCTGATTTTAGTGCACCGCCACCGTATGAGCCTGATGCACATGGTAATGGTGGACAACAGGTTATATTACCGCCGCATATGCCATCATTGGCATTAACAACACATGGCATTACAGATGCCGAACAGCAGCAGCAACAACAACAACAGCAACAGCTTCAACAACAACAATCATCGGGTGAAATGTTACAGGATCTACATGGAAAATTGCCAACATATGAGGAAGTACAAATGGAGAAATCATTAAATGGTGAATTGCCGCCAGCATTTTTAACATTACCAACGCAACAACAATTGCCACCGCCACCGAATCCATTGTTACCATTGCCACCAAATCCATTACGTGATGCAGCTACAGTTCGTGCCACACAACCGGCATTAACATTTATTGCCATCGATGCCAGCGATCCTGATAATAGTTTATCCACTGCAGATAATTTACTTGGCACTGATATAATGTTTATAACGGCATTTATGGTTGCATTTCTTTTCAATTGGGTTGGTTTCCTGATGCTAACATGTTTCTGTCATACAGTTGCAGCACGTTATGGTGCACTATCTGGATTTGGTCTATCGTTGGCCAAATGGACATTAATTGTTAAACATTCAACAGATTTGGCATCACATGAGAATTCATGGTTATGGTGGTTAATATGTGCATTTGGTTTTCTAATTGCAATTCGTGCATTGATACAATATGTTAGTATTAAACGCTCCTGGCGATTGCTATCTGCATCGGCACAGGAGCGTTTGTTATTCTTCTACTAGGTGCGGTCGCCGTCGCCGTTGACGTTGCCGTTACCGTTGCCATTATCGTCAGCGGGTTATGTAAATACGTTAAGTGTGTAAACGAGAATGAAAGCAAAGGCGAGAGAGAGAAAGAGAGAGAGCGTTAGAGAAAGAGAGATTTGTTTTATAGCAACAACGATGGCGACGGCGACAGCGACGACGACGACGACAGCGACGACGAAGTGGACAATGATGAGATATGACGGTGACCTTTGCGTTTGCGTGTTTACGTTTACGTTTACGTTTTTTTCTCCCTCATTTCTGTTCGTGTGATCACATTCTGTAAAAATCACTAAATAAGCAAGAGTATGCTCGACTTTAAGATACCCGGTACTATGTAAAGACAGAAAATGCTTGAAGTCAATCTTTAGCTGTCATATATTATAGTCTCTGGCATCTTACATATGAACAGACAGACAGTTAGACAGACTGTCTGCCTCTTGCATATATTTCCTATTTGTCACAAAGTCATCAGTATCCCATTTTTTTTCGTACCTTTAATGTGTGCCACCGGGTATTGAAAACCATGTAACCAAGAAAGTTACAAACATAAATAATATGTGAAAAACACTTGCATAAATTTATGTTTAGTGTTTTGTTTCTCTAGTTACATAAATAAATATGTTTATTAGCGCAAGTTTATCCTCGAAAAAGAAAAAAAAAAAAACAAAAAATCACAAAGTTACAAAGCTAGCATAATATATAGTTATATATATATATATATATATATATATATATATATATACATATAGAGTGTTGTTGTAATATGTTTGTTATTATAAAGCGCGCGCATATCATTATGTCGACGACGATTACGACGACGTGCACATGTGTAGTAGTAAGTGATGGAACAGGACTTGTTCTTGATACCTGATCCAATGTGTATCTGCTGCACCTTTTGAGGCCGTTTATTTTTTGGCCAATTTAGTAATTTGATGTATGTACATTTTATTATGTACTATATGTAAATCTGTATAGTTGTCTCATTGTAGTAGCTTTTATTATTCTTTAATTAAACACAAAAAAACAAAAACAAACAAAACAAAAGTATGAAAAATTGAAAAGACAAGGGAAAAGATACAAAAAAAATTATCGACAAAAAAAAAAATTAATTAAAAGAAAAGAAAAAACCAAAAGAAATGCCACCATATTTTTATTGAATCTACTACTCTATGCTGTGGTACTTAAATGATAACACAAAAACAAAACACACACACACACACATATACACACACAAAATGAAAAAGCCAGCGGTAATTTTGCTAGATAAATACACAACTATTATAATTATGATTATTGCTAATATAATTAATATGTTTAATCCCCTTTGTATGTATATTTAAATATGAATTGCAAAGACGCATATCAAAAATATACGTCAGTTTTAAGCAAAATTAATAAAAATCAAAAACAAAAAAAAAATATATCAGTATTTCATTTAATTTAAATATTAAAGGAAATTTCAAATTTAAATTTGAATATATGCCGCCAAACTCATTGCTAATCGCAAAGTGTCGAAATACAACACTGTAATTTTTGTTACAACCTCGTGACAGTCTGGCAACACTCGCACATCAAAGCAACCCTGCGGCAAAGTGACAATTTTAACACTGGCTAAATTTTGTGCACATTGCTGCATCTCTCAGAAAGTTAGTTGTGTCGTTCGTGTGTGGAAATTTTATAATTTTTTTCACTACAGTCAGCCATCTTTAATTAAGACTTAAATTTGTGAATAAAAATAAATTGTGAACAAATAAATACATTTTGCTTTGTATTATAAAGCAATAACGACTTCAGCAACGTAAGTTTATACAAATACATATATTTATTTTATAATGAATAGCATTTTTTTGTGCTAGTTGTGTTTTTTTTTTATTTTGTTGTGTGTATCTGTTGAAAAGTTTTTTTGCCATAGCCTCAGCCTTGTGAGCCTTCTGTGACAGGCTGCAAAATAATTATTGATTTTTTTTTTTATTACCGTGTATTAGTATGTTGTTTTTTTGTACGACTAACATTTAATACATTTGTTTTGTTTAATTTTCTTATGCAATATGTATGTGTATATGTGTGTTTTGTATCATATAAGTTGAGTACAGTTGATAATGTTAATTTACTATAATAAAAAAACAAAACGCGTACTAATTATAAATGAGATTGTAGCTGTGAAAAATTCTATAATATATATATTTGAGCAATTTAGTAAATCTAGTATATAAAATGATATGTACATATTGAGTAAATGTAAAGAAAATTTTCATCTCGCCGGCATTTCTGACTCAGCGCTTGAGATGGTGTCTCCGCTGACAAACATACATATACACACGCTCGCATGCACGTACATATACATGCTCGCTCGCACATACAAAAAAAACTCTACACGTTTAAGCAAAACGTAAAGCGGCCGCCATCTTACTTTTTCTAGATAGGCATTCACCTTATGATAGCGGCGAACGCAGCGGTGTCTGCCTGCTGCTGCTGCTGTTTAAATTTTTTTTAGCCGGTTTTTATTGTTTATATGTGTCGCGCCGAGTATTACAATCGAAAAAGAAACCAGTTTAAATGTTGTGCTCAATTTATTGTGTAAAGAATTAAAACAGGTAGCATATTTATATAGAAGACAAACAAAAAAAAGAATATTTGTATCTGTGTGCTTGTGTGTGTGTGTGTCTGTGTATATATACAGTTTTTTGTTGCTTTGGCGCTATGCTACCCTCAAGACGTGTCTTTTCATGTTTATCGTTGCCTTGCCTGCGTGCATATGTTTGTTGTAGTATATCTATTTATGCTTGTAGCGTGCGTGAATTGTGTTTGTTGACTTTGCATGACTTCAAAAGTTGCCTGCTATAAAACAAAATTGTAGTTAATTGAGCTAATTGAAATGCATGTATCGATAACAACAGCGATAACATTTACTAATTACACTTATCTTAAACATTATCTTTATCTTGTTTGCATTATTTTTATCATATTTATTTTATGTTTTGTGCCGTTCTTTACATTTCAGCGCGAATCTGCTTTTAATTTCAATTGCTTTTCGCTTCGTTAAAACATCCACCAACCACCCAAAAGACCCAAAAAAAATTACAAAAAAAAAAAACCACCACACACAACAAATACACAAAATACACACGAAAAAATACTCAAAATCCAATCTCCAAATTTAAAAAAAAAAAACATTCCCAAACACTAAAAATCCTATCAAAAAATTATGGTCAGGTATGCTTTGCACTTTTCGTTAAATGTGATAATAAATGAAAAACTCAAAAAAACAAATGTCAACTTTGCATTAGCTTAACAACATTGAAAAGAAGAAAACGTGTTCTAATTTTTTTTCAAAAAAAAAATTTTCTTTTGTTGTGTTTACAGTGCAAAAGTTAACGGAAATTCACAGCAACATCAGCACGGACGGCAAGCACATTCAGCTAATAACGGCAACAATCTCAAGGCAAACAACAACAACAGCAACAACATGTCTTTCCGTGGCAACCAAAATCGCAATCGCAGCTTTGGTGGTGGTAATCAATATGGTAGCCCAATGGGTACCAATCGTATGGGTGGCATGAATATGTCACCATGGGAATCTCAAAATCCTGGTGGCGGACAATTTGGCAATAATATGCGTCAAGGTGGTGGCCAAATGAATGCTCAAGCTATTAATTTGGCTAACAATTTGTTAAACAATCTATTCCGTAATCAAAATCCACCATCACTATTGGACTTGCCACGCGGTGGCATGGGAAATCGTAATCAACGCGGCGGACCGGTATGTATATTGAATTTCAATATTCCAAATTCTTCTCTCTCGTAACTCTTTTTAAGCTCTCTCTCTCAACCTTACCAAAAAACAACAAGAACAACAACATCTCTGATTTTTTTTTATTCCTATTTATTTTGTTAGCTTTCATTTCTGTGGTGGAAGGCAAGAGGCAGCTTTTGAGTTGAAGCTTAGAAGCTTTATATTGAAGATTTGTTTCAGCTTTTTGGTTGTTTACGAATATCTCTTGAAATTTCTCTTCAACTTTTGCTGAATGTTTCCACTGCTGAATATGAAAGTCAACAAAATTCATTTAATTTATATTATTTTATTTTTTATTATGACACAAAAACTTTTTGCTAGTTGATTTTTTTTTTTCATAAGCTTAGACAAAAAGAGTAAAACAAAATACGCGTTTTAAAGATAAAAAAAAATTCAACAAAATAACGTTTTGTGCAATAAAATATAAGAGAAAGAGAAGGAAGGAAGTGGAAAAGGTTTTCAATAAAAAAAAAAAACGCATTTATTCCATTTGAAATGCAAACTTTTTGTTTTTTAGTTTTCATTAGCTTTTCATTGAAAGATTTATTTATTGCACAATTTGTTGAATTTTGTATTTAAATATAAAGAAAGTAAAAAATAAAAAAAAAAATTAAAAGAAAAAAAAAATACCATTAAGTACCGCCAACAAATTTATCCATTTTTTAAAAGATGAAAAGAGTATGAGATATGATGATATTAAATCGTAGATTTATTTCTTTTATAATAATAATAAAAAAAACAAAAATAATTTATTCATTAATTTTTTTCGTATTAGATCTTAATCGTCGATAATATTAGAACAATTTTTTTTAAAAAAAAAACTTACTACTACTACTACTACCTACAGCAACAAATAATTTTTTATAAAAATCTTTGGATTTTTATCAATTTCACAACAAACAATTTTGCTAATTTATAAATATTTATTTTTATTCTCTTCTACACGAAAAAAACAAAAACCAAAATCGAAAATTCTCGATGCTTGTTTGCAAAAACAAACTCAAAACCAATAATAAAAAAAACGCAAATCGAATCGAAAACGCATTTTCGAACGCATCAATAATTGTATATATATATATATATATATCCAATAATATATCATCTGTCAATTTGCTGATGTCTCCGACGTTGTCACTCGTCACTGCGTGCAATTAATGTGTGAACACTTGTTGTTGTTGTTGCTGTTGCTGTTGCCATCGTTTCAAAATATGTTGCTGCCAATTATTATTTTGTTATTGTTATATTGTTGTTGCTATGTGCGGTGCCGCCAATATATATATATATTTATATTGCCATATTGAACTGCTGCTGCTGCTGATTGACCTCAATATGTGTGTCACACATAACTGTTTATTTATTTTTCCCATTTGCTTCTTATTGTCTTCTTCTTCGGGACAATATGTATGCAAAAAAAAATAATTTTTTTTTAATCATTTGTTGCTTTATTTTATTTTTTATTCTAATATCAACAAACAAAATGCAAAAAAAAAAAATAATTTAAATCAATTGAAAATTGTATGGGAAAATCTAAAAAATGGCAAATTTTTTAATGGCACTTGCAACAAATACTAAAAAAAAAAAAAATAAATAAATATAAACAACAAAACGAAACAATAAACAAAAAACTGAAATATATAATTATATAATTATATTATGTAAAACGCAACACAACACACAAATTGCATAAAACGCAAAATGAAAAAAAATAACGATGCGATGCCACTTCCAATGCGACGCCACTGATTGATTGATTGATTGATTGAACTCTTCTAATCTGCTCTGCTCTGAAAACATGAAAAAAAAACCCGATCCGATCTGGTAATGGTACTGATTGATGGTGCAACTGCAACCAAAAAAAAAAAAAATATATATATACAAAAAAAAAATAATAATGCAAAATATCAAAAATTATATATAAATTCAATTTATATATATATATGTTTATCAAAATCTATATCTATATTAATATAATCGCATCGCCACTCTTCTTCAACGTTCCTGCTCTGATTGAAATCACTCCAAATTGATATCGATAACCGATAAAAAAAAAATATCAATGCACAACTTTTGGTTATTCCATGCCCGCCCGTCATATTGTGTTTCACAACCAAAAAAATATTCATATAAAAAAATTATCCACAAAAAAAAAAATATAAAATAAAATGCCACGCGCCGCCACGCCAACGACTTCAACAAACAAAAAACAATCCCCGTCGACTGATTGCGCGACCGTCATCCGCCGATTTGACCAATACATCTTAAATACTATATGTATCTATATGTATATACATATCGTTTTATTATCATAAATAATCTACATTCTACTACTGCTGTTTGTAATTTGTTAAATTTTGAATTCCATTATTTTTACCCCTTTGTCAAAAATACGACATACATATTTTCGATAATACAAAACAAAAAAAAAACAAAAATCAACGAAAAAATTAAAAAAAAAAAAAAAAATATTGTAAATGGTTTTTAAAATCATAATTTATATATATTTATATAACTCTTTCACCTTTTTTTTATATACATTTATCTATAACAATATTCAATTGTAATTCTTTTTGACATCGTTAATATTCTTAATATTATTATTGTACGATCGATCGCATCGAAACTAATATCCCTTGAAAAAAACAAAAATCTCAATGTGTATTTCATGCATATTATTTGCAACTTTTTTGAAACATAAAAACAAATTATATAAAATGATAAAAAAAAAAAATATTACAAAAATGTATTGTATATAAAAAAAAAATAATTAATTTATATGTCAAAACAAACATAAAAAAAAACAACCCCAAAACCTAAATTAAAAACTGAAAAATATTAAAAATATCTATATAAAAAAAAAATGAATAAAAATATATAAAGATGGTCAATCGCGGTGGCGGTGCCGGCAATCGTCTCAATAATCGTCGTGGCCAAGGAGGTTTCCAAAACCGTGGTGTATCTGGTGGTCCCAAGCCTCCCCAAAAGCAGGGCGCCGGCGGCATTCGTAAGCAGAATGCTTTTGATCGTGCCAAGAAACTTTTGGCTAAAAATGCCAACACAAATAAAAAGAAGGAAATTACTCCTGGCGAAAAGAAACCCGAGAGGTAAGAGTACAAAACTACTATACAAAAAAAAAAAAACAAATACCAAAAAAAGTTTTTAAATTTTTTAATTACAAAATAAAATAATAATAATATAAAAAAAAAAACATAGCGAAAGATTGTTCACTACGCAATTTTTCTTCCCCTTTTGAAACAAAAAGAACAAACAAATATAAACATATATATTTTATATTAATTTTGTTTATCTCTCAATGCATCAGATTTTCAAATATAAAAATTTTCAAATAATTTTAAGTACAGTTAATATATTTACATTTCCAAATACTTATAAACAAAATAGTAATAATCGCAAGTTGGATGATAAATAGTTTCCTTAGTTATTTTTATACCTAAAAAAACAAGACATACAACATACAAGAGTAAACGCATCTTCCGTTTCTTTAACTCTTGATACATCAAATACAACAACAACATCAATACATCGACAATTACATACACAAACACACACACACACACACACATACATATCTATATATATTTACAGTAAACACTCTTGAGTAAAAGTCTGGCATGGTTTGGGGAGCAATTGATCAATGAAAATTTTATTAGATTTTTACAAAATCTTTTTATAAATTTTTGTTCAACATTTTTTTTTTTTTTTACATAAAATAAGAACAAGAGATTTTTTTTTTGATTTTTTTTCTTTTTATATATATTAACATTTGTTCCGTTTAATTTCCGAGAGATTTATATAAATTTTATAGCAATTTTTAAGGTCAAAATTTTTATGTTTTTCTTCATCGTCTTGTTCAAAGTTTTATAATTAAAAATTGACAATTTTCACGTCCGATAGAAGCTAAAATTTAGCTTGAATTTCAAAGTTTTTATCATCTTGTCTGCTATACAATTTTTTACAGTTAAAATTTTAACTTTTTTGGGGTACAGTTTCATACATCGCAATAACTTTTTTTTTAAGGCATTAATCTGAATATCATTCTCTCTCATTAGCCAAGGCCAGAACTTTTCATATTATGTATTTATTATATATATAAATAATTTACGTATATAAATATATATATATATATATTTACATATAATATATATATATATATATTTCATTATAATTATCTTTTTCTCCCATCAAAATAAATTTCAGCGTGACTTTTTCTCAACTGTCGTCGCAATGCAGCCAAGAAAAAGAAGTTTTCTCTCTCTCTCTCCCACATTACAAATTTATAAGCTTTGAAAAAAAAAAAGAAAATACAAACTAATAAAAAAAATTTCTTCTTCTTTCTTTCAATATAATCACATCCAAAATCCGTGTTATATGAGTATAGCAATCTACCCAAGGAATCACCATATGCCAGTGTACCAAATGATATGTTCTACTGTCATCTGTGCAAGAAGCACATGTGGGATGCCAATTCATTTGAGAATCACATCAAAGGACGCACTCATCTCATGATGCGCGAAGGCATTGAGGAAAGTTATCGCCTCAAGGCCAATATGATTCGCCAAGAGGCCAAAATTGCCGAACAACTCAAATCTATTGAGTTTGATCGCCTCAAGCGTATGGGTAAGAGTAAGCAACGTCAATTGGATTATTGCACCATGTGCGATTTAAATTTCCATGGACATATTTCGACACATCGTAAATCTGATGGACATTTGCAATTGAAGAAGTTCTTGCATCCAAAGTGTGCTGAATGTAATAAAGAATTCGCAACACGCATCGATTATGATACTCATCTCTTGTCCGCTGATCATTTGAAGAAGGCCGCTGAGAATAATACCAAGGTTGGCGAACGTAAACGTCAAACATTGCCAATTAGCACTGCTGAGGAGGAGACACGTGATCTTCGTCCACCACAGAAGCGCAAGAAGAAGCCTGTCAAGAAGGACGGCGAAGAATCTACCGATATTAAGAAGGAAGGCGCTGAGGAAGGTGCTGAGGGTGAAGAAGGTGATGGCGAAGAGGCTAAGGAAGGTGAAGAGGCTGGTGATGAAACTAAGGAAGGCGAAGAATTGAATGAAAGCCAAGAGGAAGAGGAAGTTGCTCTACCAGTTGATCCCGAAGATTGTATTTTAGATTTTGCTGAGGGCGATGAGATCCCTAGCGAAGTTGACACTCGTCTACCAAAATATAACTGGCAGCGTCCAGTGGGCAGTGCCCTTATCTCAAAATTGGAATGTTTCGAATGCGCTGTATGCAGCAAATTCTTTGATACAGAGATTACCGCTGAGATTCACTCGCGCACAGCTACTCATCATCGCAACTTCCTGAAGTTCATCAATGAGAAGTCTAGCGACACTAAGATTGCACAGAAACGTGCTGCTGCTGCCATTGAAGAGAATGAGCGTAAGAAGCGTAAGGTTGAGGAATCTGAAGAGACTCCAGCTGCTGAGGGTGCTGCCGAGGAGTCAGCTGAAGGTGGTGATGGTGAACTCTATGATCCATCAGAGGCTACTGGTGATGATGAAGATTTTGAGATGGCTGAAAATGCCGATGGTGATGAAGAGGGTGGCGATGAAGAGATTGCTGGCGAAGATAATGGTGAGGAGATGGATGCTCAGGAGGAAGAAGAGGAAGTTGAACAAGAAGTTGAGGCTGAGCCTGAACCAGAGCCGGCTCCAGTTGCAACACCAGCACCAGCTCCAACTCCCGCTCCCGTTGCTCAGCCAGCTAAAGCTGAACCAGTTGTAAAGACACCCGTCAAGGCTGCTGCTGCTGCTGCTGCTGCTCCTGCAGCCGCTGCTACTCCAGCTGCTGCTCCGGCTCCAGCTCCAGCTGCTGCCGCTGCCCCTGCCACACCTACTCCTGCTCCAGCTGCTGCAACTGCCGCTGCCGCCGCAACACCCGTAGCCGCTTCACCAGCTGTTGCCGCAGCACCCGCCACACCAACTGCAACACCTGCTGCAGCTGCTGCACCAGCGGTCGAGCCATCACCATCACCAGCCAAGAAGGCAACACCAGCAACACGTGCTGCCGCTGGACCCAAAGCAACGCCGCAACGTAATCGTGCACGTGGACGTTACAACAGATACTAAAGTAAAGTAGATTGGCAACAATTTTCGGGGCATAAGACACAATATATATTTACAAATATTATATATAAAAATCTATATATATATCTATAATATATATATTTATATATATAATCTATCCATAACTCTACTACTATAACTATAGAAAAAAAAAAAAAACAAAGAAATAACAAAGAAAAGAAGAAAACAAAATACATTTTTGGGCAATGCATTTGCTGGAGATTCAATTATAGCTGCAACTGTTACAATGCCCCAAAATTTCTTCCCCCCGCGATAGCAGCATCAAACAAACAAATAAAAAAAAAAAAATGAAGTTTATTATCTTCGTGACATTTTTCATCGCATTTTGCATAAACATATTTGTAATTGACACAGACAAATTTTCAAACATTTTTTTTCTGTCTTCGATTGCAATTGAAAATTACAACAACAACAAAACAAAAATCATACAAAAATTAAATAAAATTATATTAAAATAAAAAATAATAAAACAAAAAAAAAAACGTAAAAAATATTAGATAAAACAACACAAAAAAAACAAAAATGAAATGGCAACAAAATGCATTCAAAATATGTAATGATTAAATTTTAAAACAAAAAAAACAAAACAAAACTTAATTATACACAAAATATAAAAAAAAAAAACCTAAATATACAAAAAAATAAAAAAAAAATTAAATATGTATTTTTTTTGTATGGGAAAATTTTGAATTATAATTTGAAAAGATTAGAAAATATTTGTGTGTAAATGCAGTGAAAAGATGCTGGAAATATTATATAAGACATTTGTATCTTGACGCTGATTTCATACCGGTCCGGTATTACCTGGTATTTAATATTAGTTTAAAACATGCCTACAGTCGAGTCTCGATAATTCGAAATGGCACTGGGATCATATTTTTTACGAATTATAGAGTATTTCGAATTACAGTCGAGTCTCGATAATTCGAAATGGCACGGGGATCATTTTTTTTACGAATTATAGAGTATTTCGAATTACAGTCGAGTCTCGATAAATCGAAATGGCACGGGGATCATATTTTTTTTTACGAATTATGGAGTATTTCGAACTACAGTCGAGTCTCGATAATTCGAAATGGCATGGGGATCATATTTTTTTTACGAATTTTGGAGTATTTCGAATTATTTTCAAATTATTTATTGAATTTCTTTTCAAGGGAACAGAAATATTTACGAATTATTGAGAATTTCGAATTAACGGGATACGAATTATCGCGACTCGACTAAATTAACTAAAGTTGCAGTAACAGATGTTGTGGTGGTCCGATGGTGGTGGTCCTGCAGTTATAAGAAGCGTCAAGCTATGTTTTATAGGCAGCTAAGCTAAGAAAAAGGCAGATCGCTACAGCTTTGATTGCTGAACATGAATATATATAAATGAAGTAGACTTTACGTTTTAAGCATAGGCGAATCCTAGGCAAAATTAATGCAGCCCCACTTGGAAATAAAATGAAAAATAATTTTATATATAATAATATTTTTATTTATATATAATTGGTATACTTTTTGACTTTACATTTATAATGTTTATTACTTCGTATGATGAAATTACAAGCTTAAACTATATAGAGCTTAACATCTATATATAATATATAATTATTTATATATTATAAATATGTTTCTACATGTTAAAATAAATCGTAGATATATATATAGTTGAGATTTAATGAACCTGATGCTGAGAAGAGTTGTCTGTTTTCACATATAGTATATATATAGCTATATACTGTATATAGCATATATAGGAGTATGTTTTTCAGCCCTGATATGGTAAAAAAAAATGATGATTATATAAAAATATAGCTTATAGATAAACATTGAAATTGAATGGAGACAGACAGTTGCTCCTTTCACTGAAGGAATGTATCCTTCTCCCCCACCCCTCCCCCCATAATCATCATTATCATCGTACTTAGCAATTGAAATGTAAGAGTGAGAGAGATAGATATATATAGATATATTAAGTACTTGATTGTGAAAATATTGCCCGCAGTCAGTTGAAATTACAATCAAGCGTATTCTGTTCCGTTGTTGTTGTACGTATACGACTTTGATCACTCTGTGAACGTTGTAAGCGACCACCACGCCAGCCGCAACGCCAACGTTTAATGCAACCTAGCAATGACCAATTAATGCTCTTAGTACGACTCAGCACATAGATATAAGGATCAAGTGTAAAATGTATAGCCATCAAAATATCAGCTATAATAAAGAAACGATGAGATTTTGGTACACGATTCTCCTTTAATGCCAATGGTATAGCAATCTATAATAGAATAATACAAAAAAAAACGTTTAGTAAGAAAGTTATAGTCGAGTGTGCTCGGTGCCCAAAGTTATATTATATATTTAATATAAAAAAAAAAAATTAAAAAAAAAAAATCGTCACGGGAATCGAACCGCGGACCTCATGCACGCGAGTTCAACCCTCTAACCACTGAGCCACGCTCTTCACAAATGTGAGAAACACTGAGTAAATGTTGCCGTCGTATGGGGTGAGAACAGCAAGCAAGCGTACGCTATAGAGACTTTGTACCAAAATTCAGTGCTGTAGCTTGTCTGGGTTTGCTTAAAATCGTTTTTATCGATTTGTGGAGTCGGAGGGGGGCGTGGCAAAAATCCAAAATAAACTTGATCTGCCTGCAAACACTATGCAAAAAAAATGAAGTCTCTATCTCTTATAGTCTCCAAGATCTGTGTGTTCATACGGACGTACAGACGGACAGACGGACATGCCCCAATCGACTCGGCTGTTGATCCTGAGTCAGAATATATATACTTTATGGGGTCGGCCACGCCTCCTTATGGGTGTTACATACATTTGCTCTTGTCACTAACCCAATATACTCTTGGTACCCATAGGGCACCGAGTATAAAAATGTATAAAGATATATATATATATATCTATATATATAACTCAAATTTACCATAGATATATATAACTCTATATAGTATAACTCTTACCATTTGTGGCATCCAGCATAGCACAAATGAGATGCTAAGAAATGCCATAAGTTTAGCAAATTTAATCTCATCGGGTGATGTTGCTGCTGTCATTGTAACACTATTACTATGATGAAATTGTCTTGGCGGTGGCATATTACTATGCGTATTATATGGTTGTGCCTGATATAGTGTTGTACCACTGCTACTTTCTGCATCAATGCTACGTACACTTTTATCGCGACTAACTAAATTATATTGCATATGTCGTTTAGTAGTACGACTACGTCCAATAACCCAAAGTACACGTGCAACAAACAAATTGCAAGTGACAATAACAAGTGCCAGTAAAACGCCTAAAAATGTAAGTACAAAATTAACTAGGTAAAAATTTTTTTTGTTTTTTATGAAATTACTTACCAAAAACCATAAAAAAAATGGAATAAGATTTATTTAACATGCCGGGAGCATCACGATAACGTATACATTTTAATTTATTAGGATCCGTTGTATCAATGTAGGCGCCAAAACCGACAAATGGTAAAAATGTAATGACAATTGCAACAACCAAAATGCTATTAACACTCTTCTGTATTAACTCGTATGTGATGTGCTATAAGTAAAAAAAAAAATATATAAAATTATGCTGCTGTTAGAGAGATAAATAGAGCTTACCTTGTGATATATAAAGGGACGAGCCAATGCCATGCAACGCTCAGCGGCCATAACAGCAGCAATACAACCAGAACTGACACCAAAAAAACGCCATACAACATGTCCAATACAATCGAGACGTATAAACAATTCTGGCTCCACATCCGCAGCATTCACATTGTATTTGTATATTGCAGCGCTCAACATGCCCAACAAACCAACCAAATCATTTGTGGCTAGGCAACTGTAAGAGAGAAAGAGAGAGAAATGAAAAGGATGTAAAGATTAGTGAAGCGCACTCAATGGGCATCATAAATTAGCACAGTTGGTGGCAGGAAATGCCAAAAGCCAGCAATATGTGGGAGTGCAAAAAAGGAAAGCAGAGGAAGTGGCAGGATGCCCACCATGCCCAGAGGCTGGAGTGTAAGAGGCAGGGGTTGAAGTAGTAAGAGGCAGGAGTTGAAGTAGTAAGAGGCAGGGTTTGAAGTAGTAAGAGACTTAGGCTGCTGCAGGTTTTATTTTTGTGGGGAAGTGAGCTGAAAGCTTAGTTCAAAGACGTGCTCGAAGGCTCTATGGCTGTGGAGAGCATGCTGTGTGTGTGTGTGTATGGAGTGTGGAGTGTGAGGAGTGTGTGCTGCCTGTCTGTGGAGTGTGTGCTGCCTGTGCTATATGTAAGCTCCATGTATGCTGCCTGTCCCTGTAAATGTCTACTGCCAGTCCCTGCCTGTCCCTGCATATGGCTGCTGCCTGTCCCTGTAAATGTCTACTGCCAGGCCCTGCCTGTCCCTGCATATGGCTACTGCCAGTCCCTGTATATGCCTGCTCCCTTTCGCTGTAAATGTCTACTGCCAGGCCCTGCCTGTCCCTGCATATGGCTACTGCCAGTCCCTGTATATGCCTGCTCCCTTTCGCTGTAAATGTCTCCAGCCTGTCCCTGTGTATGTCTACTGCCTCTGCCTCTTTCTCTCTCTCTCTCTCTGTCTCTCTCTCTCTCTCTTTCTCTCTCTCTCTCTGAGTGTATGTTATTACGTTTCCCTATTTTTTTTTGCTGCTTTTCTAGCGTTTTTTTTTTCTTCTTTGCTTTTTTATTGCGACCTTTCTTTTTTTTTGGATCTAGCTCGTAAATAGTGCAATTAAAGTTTTCCACACAATAAATGCGTTTAATGATGTCACATTAATAATGCTTATCGATTGCTGTGACAAACAAAAAAAACTACGACGCATATAGTAGAAGAATATATATATATATATATATATATATATATATAATTTGAAGTATTGCCACTTGCAGTTTAACTGAAAATTATTGCTTAACAATTTTTTTTTTTTTTAAGATTATTTATTATGCTGTGACAGTTTCTACGTAATTTGTGCTTCCCCCTGAATGCAGCTTTGTTTTTTTTTTTGTTGTTGTTAACTTTTTGATTTCTGATTGTTTAACATCTGTCAACATACATTCATATGTATGTTTTGGTATTAAGTAACTAACGGTATGTTTTCTGCACAATGATTACAAAGGCAAGTCATGTGTAATTATATATATATATAGAACTGATAAGATATATGTATATGATATGAAGTAATATACTCTCTTCTTTTTTTTTGCAGTGTATAAAAAAAAGAAATGCATAATATTACAAATATTACAAAAAAAAAATAATAATAATGTACAGCAGTGAGACAACAAACGTTGCGTTTGTCTCTGCAATCTTTCCAGCATTACAGATAAAAATACTATATATATATATAAAGTATATATAGTATATATATATATATATATATATAATGTATGTCATTCCGTCCCACATAGTAAAATCATTTGTCTTTGTATTTTTGCTTTTTCTAAAAATTTTTTTATTTTATTTTCTGTAAACTTTTCAACATGTCGACTGCTGAAAATCGAAAAGTGAAAAGTTTACAATATTTGCTTGTTTGTGTAGCAAGGGCAGCGAGCAGTGCGCAGTGTGTGTGTGTGAGAAGTAATGGAAATGTAAGAGAAATGTACAAATTGTAGAAATGAAACATTGCAATGTTAATGTATATATATATAATCATATAATAGATTTATGTGGTTAATATATATATATATATGTAATTTTTTTTATTTTTATTTTTTTTGTATATTTGCTGTTAATTATATACATTTCTATATAGTCAATATATAGTCTCAAAAAAATTTGTAATTATACAAATATAAAAATTTCTAATTTCTAGACTGTAAACGATTTGTTTATGTAAACAAAACAAAAAAAAAAAGTTATACACAAGATTTTCCATTAGACAGCAAATAGCAAATGTTTGACGCTGTGCAAAAAAAAAAAGCAAAAAAAAAAAATATATAAAAATTATTGACGCTGTGCAAAAAAAATATATAAAAATGATTGACAATTAATTGCGGATATGTAAGAAAATAAAAATAAAATTTTGTAATTTTTTTTTGCAGTTCATGCGTTATAGTATTTACTGTAGCACAAGCAGCACAAGTGTCAATTTTAGCATACATATTCATCAATCAAATTATATTTAAGAGATCAAAGCGTAAGGCAAAGCTTGTCATTGAAGCTTATACGCAAGGACGTTGAAGGATAATATTTTGTGTTGAGCAGCAAGGCGTCGCAGCAGCTGCTATAAATGGGCAAAACTGCCGAGTAGCAGTAGCAGCAGCAGGAAGCTTTTGCCTTGGATGTCGACTCAAATTGCTGTACTACGCAATTTTCTATGTCTGTCCGCTTGTCTACTTGTCTGTTTCTTATGATTTGTGTACTGTATTTTTAGCAAAATAAATTGAATTCAATGTGCAAATTGATGCTGGTCGTGTGAGATTTAATGAATTGCTTACAATGATAAACGAGCTGAAATATTAAATTTCTACTATGAAAAAAAAAAAATATATATAAAATTTTTTTTGCGTCATTTACAAACTTTTTTTGTTCAAATATTAAAAAAAAAAATATATATTAACAGCAATTTAAAAAAACATTTAAGCTGTGTAGTTACTAAACTATCTAAAAAAAAATTAAGAATTTAAAAAAATGTTAATAGTAAACATTATTTTTTTTTATCAAGAAGGAAATGTGTGCTAGTGGTGCTATTATTTTTTCGCAATTGTATGTGAAAATTAAAGTTTCATTTTCTAGCTAAAAATAGTGAAAAAAATATTTATAATTAATAGCGCTACGTATACTTAATATTTTAATTTATAATTTTAATTTAATTTTTTTTTAATTTAATTTATTTATTAATTTATAAATTATCACAGCTAAATTTAAAAAAAATCTTTAACAATTAAATCTTAAATCTTAACAATCTTTAACAATTTAACAAAAATTAATATATGTATGATAATGATAATGATAATGATCACACCTAAAAAAAAAATTCTTTAACAATTTATGTTAAGAGAATAAAATAAAAAAAAAATTAATATATGTATGATAATGATAATGATAATGATAATAATAATGATAGTAGTAGTTGTAGTATGTTACTAGGGCAAATAATATTTAGTTAAGCCAGCATGTAGTACATGTTGTATATTAGTATGTATACTAACTAGTTAAATAATGATAAATATGATAAGCAATGCATACTATATGCAAATAATTGTAACTGTAGTATCAATATATATATATATATATAGAGTATAGATACAATCAATAGATAAGATATATATAAAAATTCAAATAGAATTCAAACTGCTGTTAGCTGTGAGCTGTGAGCTGTGCTATGTAAATGCAAATCAGACCCGCACAATAACTTGCAAGTTGAATAAACTTCAACTGCCATGAACTCATGTGGCAACTATTACTGCACACAGACAAAAGCGACACATACACACACACACACATAGACACCTGTATATATATATTTTATTTTGCGCATTTTGATTTTTGTTTTATTTTCATTTTATAAAACTTACCGTAACATGAACGTATATTTACTATTTTTATTATGTTTTTTACGCGCCAAAATAATTAATGCCAAAAAATTGCCAATAACACCAAGCGCCATAACAATAATGCCGCCCAATAAACGTTGATGATTCTTATACAAATCTACAGTAGCAATTGTTACATTTGTTGATGTTGCTGTTGATGTTGCTGCTGTTGTTGCTGCATCGGCTGCTGCTGCTGCTGCTGCCACTGTTGTTGCTGTTGCATTGTATACTTGATACTGCACATGCATTGCCTGTTCAGGTGTTAAGTTTAATGCTGACATCGTTTCGTTTCTTTTTTTGGGTTTTTCCTAACAAAACTAACTCTTTGCTAATTGCAGTCTATCAATTGTGGGTTTTTTTTATTGTTGTTGTTGTTGTTGTTGTTGTCTCTCCTTTGCACACGCAGCATAGACAGCAAATGCACAACTGTGAAATAATTAGCTTGATTTAAGAGTTGAAATTGTCAACTTTTAGTTTGAGAGGAAAAAAAAACTTGTTTTTAAGCCAACATTGAAATAAACAACACTAC
This sequence comes from Zaprionus obscuricornis, assembly GCA_037044475.1. Taxonomy (NCBI): domain Eukaryota; kingdom Metazoa; phylum Arthropoda; class Insecta; order Diptera; family Drosophilidae; genus Zaprionus; species Zaprionus obscuricornis. Next base: position 14,175 of record JBAMBR010003501.1, on the reverse strand, counting down.
ACTTTATATTTTATATTTTCTTTTTTTTTTATTTATTTATTTAATTCGTTTTATTTTTTTCAAGTTACGCACGCGCTATACTTTGCAAATACTTTCAATTTATTTTTGCCGTTTAGTAGACAGCACAGCGCCACTGTCACTGTCTCTGTCACAGTCACAGTCACAGTCACAGTCACTGTTAACGTCTCAGTCGATCCGTGCCGTGCACTGTCTGCAGCGAGTTTTCGATTTAGAATGACGAGCCGATAGTCAACAGCGACGATAACGTCGACGACGACGTCAACGTCGCAGCAACGACGCAACGATGACAACAACTATAACGCTGACTGCGCTGCTTCTGCTGCTGTGCTTGCTAATGCTGCCGGCAACTGCTACTGCTCATAGTGCTGGTGGGTGGCGAAATGCTTCTGCTTACGAACAAAAATATTTCCTTTCGCCGCAAACAGCAACAGTTGGCACACGACGACTTCGTAAATGTTCGGCTTACGCAGCCGACAATGACGAACGACAACGACGAAAACGACGACGATTACGCTGCTGGTGGTCGGTCGCTTGCAGGTCTCAGCCCTGCCAATTGGAATGCGCGGTTGATAGCGACGTCAACGTCGACGTAGATGGCAAGGCAGCAAGCGCGTGTATGAATAAAATAAAATAAAATTCCATTATTACATTTTTTTTTTTTTTTAAATATTTCGTATACTCTATAAATATAAATGAAACTAATAATAAATACTGTTTGATTGCAGTTTAATTTTGCAATAAAATAATAAATTTCTCACGTCTTAAAATTAAATTAAAAATTAATTACAAATAAAAAAAAATGTATAAAGAAATATTATTGATAAATCATTTTTTTTTATTTTATTTTTATTGTAGCGTATTTAAATTTCATCATTTACATTACAAAATAATTTTTCGTATAGTTTACAAAAAAATTAATAATAAAAATGTTTTTGTTATTGTTTTTGTCGATTTTTGCCATAAATTTTGTTCGTGCGGCAAACATAACAATAACAAAAGTATGAAAAACTATGGCATCTAGTACTTACATACATATATTATAAATGCAATAATCGAATAGCAGCAACAACAACAACAGCAACAACAACAACAACAACAATGTTGTTATAAAATTACAATTGAAAATATGGTTAAAGCGAAATGCTTGAGTTAAGATCAAAGAGGCGCATATGAAATGCATTCTAAATACGTTATTAACCATAAAGCGCAACGGAAGTGAGCGCCAAGATGCCGCTGTTAACATTTTTGCAGTCGACGTACAGCACGGCGTATACGCAATGTTTATATAAATTAATTATTACTCTTGACGGCGACTGCGTTGGCAGCGGCAGCTTTTCAGATCTTTTCAACTAGTTAATCATCCCTTCCTTATTATCCACACACACACACACACAGTCACATTTCTATTGCGCCTACGTATGTTACTATAAGTAATTCATAAGCCTGCGGATGCTGACGTCGTTATCGTTTGCCGGCAAGGACATCATGCAGCGGTGTATAGTGTCTACTAACAAACCACAGGCAGCTATTTTTAGCTACATTTTTATGTTCTCGTTGCTGCTAACGTTATCGTCTACATTGTGGTTGGTAAACACAATTAAACGAAAGGCAAGCACGATTCTGTACTCTGAACCCCTAAACTTTGAGCCTATGATTCTACTGAAATTTTCTAGGAATTTTCTCACACACACACACACACACACACACTTCATACTCATACCCTCTGGCTTTTTGCTCTTATTAGCTGCTCAACTAATTGTGTGTCTGCTCAAAACCGCACGCATAAAAATGACTTTTTGTCAGCTTTTGCGTGGCACCAATTGAGGTTGACTGACCTTTGAGCACACTTACTGCCCCCCCCACTCTACTAATACCTTGCAACAATTTTCTTAATCATCTAGTTCTTTTTGCAAAATTAAATTCATAAATAATAATAACATATTATTTTGTCTTTCTCATATATTTTTTATGTTTTTATGGCTTCTCACTGTACAACAAAAAAAACAAAGGTTTATTCAGCAGGTCGAAGATTTTATACTCTTGCAAGCTTAGACTTTTCATAGAAAAATTCAATTTTTAGCCTATTGTTCCTATGGCAGCTATGAGATATAGTAGTCAAATTTGCATCAAATTTTTATGAGATGTGTAAATCGTCTCTAAACTCAAATTCTGTAAGTTAGAGCGGGCTAACTTAAAAAATAAAGAAGAAAAACATTATTTTCGGCTGGTTACTTTTCATACAAAAATTCAATTTTTGGCAATTTTTATTATAAATTAGAATTTAAATTTCCGTTTCTACTCCAAAAACTCAAAAATAAAAATAATTGGAGTCAAAAACAACGAATTTTCTGCATAAAATACCAGGCGAACAGAAACTAGCAGCAAGCGCAGCTGCATGTAAAATTTATTTTCTCTATACATTAACAGAGCTATGTAAATTAACAGATTTATGTTTATTAACAGAGCTATGGGAATTAACAGTGCTATGAATATTAACAGAGTTATGCAAATTAACAGAGTTATGTATATTAATAGAGCTATGTCTATTAGCAGAGTTATGTAAATTAACAGAGTTCTGTAAATTAACAGTACTTGCTGCTTGCTGCTAGCTTCTGTTTGCCTGGTATTTCATATTGAAAATTCGTTGATTTTGGCTTTGTTATAAATTTAATTTTTTTTTCGTTTTTATTGTTAACGGAAATTTAAATTATTTAAATTTCATTAACACAAATTATTTTATTTGTAAGAAATATTTTAATAAATAAGGAAATTTAAATTTCCGTTAAGACTAAACGGAGAAAAATAATTTTTGATCATGTCAGAGTCAAAATCAACGTATTTTCTGCATGAAATACCAGGCGAACAGAAATTAGCAGCAAGCGCAGCTGCATGTAAAATTTATTTTCTCTATACATTAAAAGAGCTATGTAAATTAACAGATTTATGTTTATTAACAGAGCTATGTAAATTAACAGTGCTATGCAAATTAACAGATTTATGTATATTAACAGAGTTCTGTAAATTAACAGAGTTATGTAAATTAACAGTACTTGCTGCTTGCTGCTAGCTTCTGTTCGCCTGGTATTTCATCAGTGAAAATTACTTGATTTTGACATTTTTGACTCTGACATGATCTGATTTTTTTTTTACCTTTTAGAGTAGTAACGGAAATTTAAATTTCCATATTATAATAAAAATTGCTAAAAATTGTGAAAATTTAAAATAAGTTTAAATTCTTTCTCATAATAGAAATTATTATAAAATATTTCTTAAAAAAAAAAGAAAATTTAAATTTCAGTTACAACTAAAAAAAAAGCAAGATTATCTTGGACAGCTCTGCTATGTCTCCTAAAGGCCTTAACAAACTGCTGTGCAAAATGAATATATCCGCTGCTAGAGTATAAAAAATAATATGGGTTATGTGCCTAAAGTAACTGATTAATAGTTCCAGGGGGAAGGCAAAGCAATTACAATTTTTCTGGCGTATAAATAAAGACTTTAATTATTACATTTTTATATAGTATAGTATATAGTATATGGAGTATATTTTGAGCTCTATGAAACTTGTCACAGATAATAGATGCTGCATGCTATATACATAAGTCGAAGAAATACTATATAATATCTTGATCTTGACCATAGGAATTTCCGTTTTGCGCTAATCGAATATTTGTCTTGAAAATTTCATTTGTTTTTGTTTTTTTTTATTCTTCAGTTATAACAAAACTAATTCATTAAATTGAAACCCTAAATTTTATAGCACCCTATAAAAACTATAACAAACATTTCGTTGTAGCCTTGCAAGCGCACGCCATAGATAACTTTTGTCTCGTGATATTTCGTATCATAAAAAAAAAATTGTAAAAAAAAAAATGAATAAATAAATTATTAATAGAAAATTACATGTTATAAATATATATATATATATTTTTTTTGTGAGTCAGACAAATTGGCGGTAGATGGTGTATCACTTGCGACTTGCACAACTAATTGCACTGTAAACAAGCAATAACATAGCTGCGAAATTTACAAGCCATTAAAGTACAATAACAACAACAACAAAAACAAAAATGAATGAAAAAAAAAACTAAAAACAAATAAAAGAAAAAAAAAAATAAAAAATATCTAGTATATGAAAGTGTAGTGTGAGACAAATATTTGCTTAAATTCCTATAAATAAAAGTTGCACTTATCAATAAAAATCAATTTTTTTTTTGCTATAAAATTTATATACTGCAGAGAGAAATGTGTCGATGTGATGTGATGAATCAGTGTTCGTCAAGAGGAAATCAAAAATTATAAACAATAACAAAACAACAACATTTTTGTTTCTATGTAAAATTTATATAAAATTTTCAATATTTCAAGCAATTTTTCTTTTTTTTTTTTTTTTTTAGAATTGCAAGTGCATGAAATTAGTAAAAATAAATTAGTATTTATAATTTATATTTATATTATATTTTAATAATCATAATTTAATATTATATTAATTTTATAATATATATATGCAATTTTATCAGCTGCATAAATATAACTTTGATGCATCAGCATCATCATCAACATAATCATAAAATTAATCAGAGTTTTCTCATAAAATAGAATTTCAATTAATCTTTAATCAATTTATATAAATAAAAAAAAATGTTTACTAGAATTTTTATAAAAATAAAATAATATTATATAGTGCAAATGATATTACACAGCTTTAAATATTCATCATCATCATCATCATCATCATAATCATTTCAATTTCTCTTTGTCAATTTATATAAATAAAAAAAGCTTTACTAAAATTTTTTTAAAAATGAAATATTATATAGTGCAAATGATATTACACAGCTTTAAATGTTCAGCATCATCATCATCATCATAATCATAATCATAAAATTAAAGTTTTCTCAAAAAAAAATTTACTAGAATTTTTTAAAAATGAAATATTATATAGTGCAAATGATATTACATAGCTTTAAATGTTCATCATCATCATCATAATCATAAAATTAATCCGATTTTTATTTTTTTTTTTTTTAAAAATGAAATATTATATAGTGCAAATGATATTACACAGCTTTAAATGTTTTCTATAATTTACTTAAAAAAAAAAAAAAATAATTGTTGAAATATCTTGTCCAATATCTTGATTTAAAATGACTCAAAATCATTATATAGTCGAAACATTTTGTAATGCATGCAACGTTAACGCGACGTGCAACGCGTATAAATTGCAAAACATGCGCAGCTATATATATATATACATATATTTACATATATATATGTAAAGTATATATATATATAATAAACGGAAGCTGTAAATATGCAATGCAACGTCTACAATATTGCAATTGCATTTTTACTCGCACAACTATTTAGCATAACAAATAAACAAAAACAAAGAATTTTTATATATATATATATATATTCTTTGCAATCGCTGAATGTTTCTTTATAAGTAGACGACGCAGTCTTTAAAATATTATTATTATTATTGTTATAATACAGTATAATAGGCAGCACAGCACATACATAAACATTACCAAATTATTGAAAAAAAAAAAATTCTGAGAAATCATCAGACGCATTTTAATAGCTTCATCAAAAAGAAAAGAACGCATCTTTCTACAAATAAAACAATTAACAAATTTTTGTTATTATAAATAGTAAGAGCGTGAAAGAAGAAGACGAAGACGAAGACAATCAATGGACGACAATTATTTCAGTAGTAGAATAAAACTGAGGCCGGAATTGAAAAAAATCAATTAAATATGTGAAGCACGTAATTGCAAAAAATATTGTTGAACGCGTGCAAGCCAAAAAAAAAAAATATATATACAAATATTTTCAAATCAATTGAAATACAAATTACAAAAAGTTAAAAAATGCTATAGCTATATATGTATGCGTATGTATGTATGTGTGTGTGTGTTTTTAAGTGTTAAAATGCAAATTTAATTGTTAAACGCGAAATCAGGCTAAATTGAAATCTGAAGCTGAAAATACACAAATAAAGCAAAATACAGCAAGAGAATCAATCGTATAAAAACTAAAGCAAAAATTCCAATGGCTCTGACACAAATGCATTTAAAATTTGTTTTTGTTTTTTTTTGAGGCGCCTTTACGGCATGAGGTATATATTATATATATATTTTCTTTCTTTTTTTGTTGTTGTATAAATCAATATAATTACATATATAGTAAATACGTATACAATATAGGATAAATTTATATATATATATGTATATATGCACAACATTTGTATATAAATATTTGTATATATTTTTATTTGCTCTTTTATTTTGTCATACAATTTTATTTTATTTTTATTTTTTGTGTGTTTTTGTTTTGCTTTTCTCATTCACGCGTTTTATGCACAGTATTTTATTTGTATATATATATATTTTTTCTTAGCTATATTTTAATTATTATTATTCTTTAGTATTCGTTTATTTTTGTGACAAAGTTGTGTTGAAAAGCATTTGATTTTTTTTGCTAATTATTTCTATATATTGCACTATTAGCTCAATGCTTATAAGCTTTGCTCTATAATAGTATATTCACTAACTACTTAATATATATATTAATTTATATATATAAATCATGCGAAAAGCAAAATTCATTTATCTAGACAATAAAGACAATTCCCTGTGGCAAAAATAAACTTACAACAAACACAACGACACACACACATACACAGCAGACACACACACACACACACTTATACATGGCTGTTGCGTACAAGTGTGTGTGTGTGTGTGCTGTGTGTGTGTATGCCTGTGTGTGTTAGTCTAAGTTATGCCCACAACTATACTAGCGTACAATCACAGCACACAAATTACAAAATATTTTCGTTTTTTTTTTAGTATTTAACTTAAATTCAAAAATTAAAAATTAATATTTTTAAAATTTGGCATTGTTTGCAACTTTTACAAAATAATAATAATAACTATCGCTTTAGCCTCATATTTGAAATTTTTAGATGCGACTACAAAAATTATAAAGCAATTGTTTATCTTCGAAATGATAAACATTATTAATATGCCGCAGTACACGACCATCGACCAAATGTCTTGCATAATGTACAGCTTCCATTCGATCCTTTGAAAGTCCAACTTCAATTAGCCAACTAACAAATTCGCTGCCATAAAAGACTTTACGATAAACACGTATGCGCCATCTGCACAAAAAGAAAAAAAATATTTTATAATAAGTAAATAAATCATAAATAAAAGTTATAGTAAAACATACCTGCGATCTTTGGCTATATCTTTTTTACAGTTTTCCAAGTGATGATTGCGAAATTGTTCGCAAATTTGTTTCGTCTCTGGCCGCAAATTCGACCAATGCGGCAAACTGACGATATTAGCGCCATACCTATACAAAAAAAAAAAAAAATTAAATATTCATTTTTTTATTAAATAATATTTAAATGAATTTTTAAGCCTTAGACTAACCATATCTTACGCCAAAACTTGATTAACGGCATCAATAGCTCGCCTGTATCACCAATAAAAACTGCCAGCACTATTAATCCTTGACCAAAATTAAGGAATGCATCAAGAAAACTTAATTCCAAATAGATGCCCGACATGCCTTCCATAACTAATGTCCAGATAGATACCGCTAGTCCCACAAACATTGAGCATAATAATATTATTAAGAGTATTGTATGCTTTAATGTTTGATGCTCATCACAGTCGCTTGTATGCTCCAACGGTTCGAGTCCCCTGCGCGTCTGTTCCTCATAGCGTTCTATAATATTTTGGCAACTTTGACGTGAGGTGCTCGGACCGCAGTTGTACGAGCTGCTGCACATGTGACTGTAATACAAGAGAAATTTAATTTCAGGAATTTAAAGAAATCTAATATCAACTTACGCTTCTACTGTTGGCGCATTTTCAATTCTATCTAAATCTTTGGCATTTGCATTTGCATTTGTATTTACATTACGTTGACGTGTACGATTTAATAAATCTTCAATATCCATTACAACTGTTGAGGCTGTTGTGGGTGTGGTCACCATTGAACCAGAGCAACAATTACCATTACCAGAACCGCAACCGCCACCATTGCTGCTCATATGATTTTCTGTTGTTGTTCCTGCTGCTGTTGTTGTTATCATTTCATCATCATCGGAGGATGAGGAATATGATGTGGTACGCACACTTTGTCGCAATGAGCTGCGATCTGCGGCATTGGCCAACAAATTGGCTGTTGAAACTGTTGAATGTAAGTCTGATGCAGCTGCAAAGTAATAATACAAATTTTATATTATGGCCACAAAAATTTATAGCTGCAACTTACTTGAACTTGGATTGGATAAATCACGTGTATATGTTAGATATTTCTCATAACGTTTCTTATAACGTTGATGCAACACAAGGCAGCCAACGGTAACTGCAAGTAATGTAAAAAAAAATTTTAATAAATTTTTTGACTGCTTAAAATTAAAATTAAATTTTTTTTAAATTTTTTTTTTCAGATTGAAAACTTTTACATGCATCACTGTAAACTTGCCACGCCTGTTTGTGGCATGACAAGCTGTCTTAACGCGTCAAATGTTTTTTGCTAATTTGTCATCATGTTTTATATATCTTTAGAGCGAGAGAGAGAGTGTATGTGTGTTTACCTATAAAACACATGACAAGCATAAAAACTGCAATTGCTGCTTGCGCATTGCCATATTGAAAGCTTGGATTCTGTTTCTCGCTAGGCATGGATTTCGAATCAAAGGCAATTAACAGTCCCGATATAACAGCTGGCACGCCCCAAGCAAAGAGTAACTAAAATAAAAAAATATAAACAAACATTTAATTCATGCTACACCAAATAAAGTTTAACACTTTACCATATATGGCCAAAGTTTCAAGACAAAGCATAAGCTGCGACACTGTAGAAATAGCAATGTAATGGCCAAAATTGCAGTCCATAAACGTGAACTGTAAGTGCCAATATTGAAGAGAAAGAATTGTAAATACAATGGCCAACGTTCAACATGATCCAATTTTGACCAGAGTATGACGCCAATGCAGCACATTAACTGTAATATAAAGCAAGAATTTATGATGAAATGATTTTTATATTTCTTAAATTTGATTTATATTTAACATTTTATTTTTAATTTTTTTTTAATTTTTATATCTTTAGATTTTATTTTATATTTTAAAATTGTATTTTTAATATTATTTTAAAATTTTAATTTTATTTTATATTTTTAAATTTTATTTTGTATTTTTAAATTTTATTTTATATTTTTAAATTATATTTAATATTTTATTTAATATTTTTATATATTATTTTGTATTTTTAAATTTCATTTTATATTTTTAAATTATATTTAATATTTTATTTAATATTTTTATATTTTATTTAATATTTTAATATTTTATTTAATATAAAAATTGCATTTTTAATATTATTTTATATTTTTAATTTTATTTTATATTTTTAATTTTATTTTATATTTTGTAATACAATTTTTTTATTATTATTTATATTTTTAAATTTTATTTTATATTTTTAAATTTTATTTTATATTTTTAAATTTTATTTTATATTTAAAAATTGTATTTTTAATATTATTTTATATTTTTTAATAATATTTTATATTTTTTATGATTATTTATATTTTTTTTTTATTTATATTTTTAATTTTATTTTATATTTTTTAATAATATTTTATATTTTTTATGATTATTTATATTTTCAAATTTTATTTTATATTTTAAATTTATATTTTATATATTTTAATATTATCTATATTTTTTTTAAATTTTATTTACAATTTTTTACTTTATTTTATATTATATTTTTAAAATTTTCTTTTATATTTTTTAATTGTATTTTATATTTGAAAATTGTATTTTTTAATAATATTTTATATTTTTAATTTTATTTTATATTTTATATTTTAAAATTTATAATTTATATTTTTTAATATTATTTATAATTTAAATTTAAATTTTATATTTTTTACTTAATTTTATATTTTAAAATTTTATTTTATATTTTTAAAATTTTCTTTTATATTTTTAAATTGTATTTTATATTTTTATTAATTTAATATTTTTATATTTTATTTAATATTTATTTAATTTAAATTTTATATTTTAAAATTGTATTTTTTAATATTATTTTATATTTTAAAATTTATTTTTTATATTTTTTAATATTATTTATAATTTAAATTTTTTATAATTTTTACTTAATTTTATATTTAAAAATTTTATTTCATATTTTAAAATTATATTTAATATTTTAAAATTTTCTTTTTATATTTTTAAATATTTTTTTATATTTTAAAATTCTATTTTATGTTTTTAAATTCTATTTCATATTTTTTTAATTTTAATTTAATATTTATGTATTTTATATATCGGATGTAATATTTTATATTTAACATATTTTATATTGTATATTTTATAATTTATATTTCATATATTTTATTTTACATTTTATATTACAATAATGTTATATTTATTTACCTGTGATAGCACCAAGCAAAATGTAATACGTTGTGGCATGCGTTTAAAACGTTTTGTGACAATCAACAGCGTCAACATCCAACAACATGCAGCAGCACCTGCGACACTTATATCGAATGAGAATGCATCCAATTCATGTAAATAATCTAAAGGTTTTAGATTTGTCAACGATATCATTTTGGCCGAAATGAACATAAGTGGCGCCGAGATGAATGTGCATAGAACCATGCTGCGTGCAATCTATAAAAAATAATAATAATAATAATAATAATTATTATGAAATTCAATTTTAAATTAAATTCTTAAAACAAAAACAGAAACACAAACCAATTCAACTTCAACATTATATTGTGTGGCAATAACAAAGGCGCCAGGTGCCGCTGGAAATGTACCATAAAGAAAACCAAAGGTGCTCAATTCCGTAGTATCATTAAAATTGCCACCAGCATCAATAATATTAACAGTTTGTCGGCAAACCAAAGGCAGCACAAGACTAAAAATATATCAAAAAATTATTAATAAATTAAAAATTTTTTATATATAATTACAATCTGATAAATAAACTTACATTTTTACCAATATCAAGACACTAGGTAAAAGTAAACCCATGCCCATAGTTTTACGCTCAGCACCCGTGCCACCGCCAACAATTTTCAGACCCAAAAGAAACAATGCAGTGGCCGAAAAACTTTGCCCAAAGACACGTAAAACACTTGCCAACATTTCAGGTAAACCTTTGGGAAACATAAAACCACCAGCAACGCCAAGCAATGTCATCAATAGCAAAGGATTAAAGAATAATGATTTTATAGTATTCCAGACAAGTATTGTATGTTCACCAAGGCAACGTCGCTGTTTGCTCATCTGTTCCGCTGGACATGTTTCCGGACACAATGGTGGATTACGGCTAATTTCAACTTTATTTTTCATAATTTTACTAATCTCCAAAAGCACCAAACCAATGGGATTTAGTATGGCCAATGAAATTGGTGCCATAAGATATAAATATGATGCATATTCTGGATGTACATCCTTATACAAAGCCATAACTATAAATATAAAAGAGATTAGTTATATAGCTAACATAGATAAAAGTATGTATAAAACTTTACCTATAGGATAACCAATAGCAAAATCATTACTTTGCGTACAAAATATTGCCATAAGACCGGCACGTGAATAATTCAAAGGTCTAGCAACTAATAGACAAATTATTAGGACAGCAAAAAAAACAATTGCTTTGGAGATTAACATGGCCAACATAAAGGTCCAATTAACGGTGCTCCAATTAAGCTCAACAAGTGATAAAAATATTAATGATGGCAATGCAAATGTGCCAACAAATGTTGCTAATCCTTTGGTTTCCGCATTGCTGATGATCTTAAAGCGTCCAGCGATGTAGCTGTAAGTGAGAAAGAAAAGTGAAAGAGTGTTAAGTAAGTTATATTATATATAGTATATATATATGTGTGACACGCCCAGCTTATAAATCTGGTTCTTTATACAAATGCGGAAACTTCGCTTAAACGCAACATTAACATCACGTCACACACGTGATCTTGCCACAATCTTAAAACCAGTTTACAATATTGCCCAACGACAAAAATTATGAGTGTAAGCGAAGAAATGAGAGCAAGTCCAAAGAAAAACTGGGAGTACTTCCCCCAATGATAAAAACAAAAACAAAAACCAGCTACAAATCTTGTCTGACCTTGTCAACGGAACAAGATTTTTTTTTTTTTTTTCGTTTCATTTTTTCGCTGCATATTTTCCCCCCCATGATATTTTCATATCTTACGCATAGGTTTTTCCAAAGTACCGTAAAAGTTCTCCACAAAATTATATAAAAAAAAAACAAGTAAGAAAGTTATAGTCGATTATGCTCGACTATATAATACCCGGTGCCCAAACATATATTATATACAGTAGAATCCGGTTATAACGACGACTCTGCTTATAGCGTCCGTCCGGTTACTGCGACTAAAACTCGTTGGCTTGATATTGGTCCCCATGCAAACTCCTTTCGGTTAGTGCGTCTTCCGGGTATAACGACGTAAAATCGTAGGTCCCTTTAAAGTCGCTATAAGCGGAATCTACTGTATTTAAGGTTGTCAAATATCGCTTTTTAACTTTTGAATTTCGCGGCTGTGTGAAAAGCGTTACAGAGCTTGTATTAGGCGATATTGTATATCATTTGAAAGGTCTTGACATAACCTACAAAACGACGCTAAGCATTATTAGTTTGGATTTTCTGTTGAAAATTTATAGACGTGTAAACATGGAGTACACTAACGCCGAAATTCGCGCTATTTTAAAGTTTTCCTTCGTTAAAGGAAAATCCGCTAGAGAAACATTCCGTGAGATTAATAGTGTTTTGGGGGATGGTACTCTATCACTTCGAACCGCGGAGGAATGGTTTCGACGATTCAGAGCCGGTGAAAATGACACCATGGATAAGCCAGCCGGCGGAAGTCCTGTGACGACGAATACCGATCAAAAATTTTAATTTAATTTATAAAAAATAAAAATAAAAAAAAAAATCGCCTCGAGAATCGAACCGCGGACCTCTTGAACGCAAGTTCAACCCTCTAACCACTGAGCCACGCTCTTTACAAGTGTGAGAAACGAAACAAGTGAAGTTATAGTCGAGTATGCTCGACTATATAATACTCGGTGCCCAAAGTTATATTATATATTTATTTAGCTCGTGCTGCGCACTCAGCCAATTTTAAGTTAATTAAAAAAAAAATTAAAAAAAAAAATCGCTCGAGAATCGAACCGCGGACCTCATGCACGCGAGTTCAACCCTCTAACCACTGAGCCACACTCTTTACAAGTGTGAGAAAGAAAAAACACTAAGTTAATGTTGCCGTGTGTGGAGTGAGAGCAGCAGGCAAGCGTACGCTATAGAGACGCCTCTCAAATTTTGATATTTGAAATGTGTAGAACTTCCATGTTAATTATCCGATCTGTACCAAAATTTTCACACAACGATCAGGCAAACATATTCTTACTTTGTACCAAAATTCGTTTATTGAGTCAGAATATACAGTCATGGAAAAAATAATAGAAACGCATGTTTTCATTTTCTTAAATTGATATTTTCTACGTCAGAATATCAAAATAAATTAAATTTTTTTATGTTTTTTTAAACATAAACACAACCAGCTTTCATAATTTAAAAAAAATAAAGATTTGTGAAAAAATTTAATTTATTTTGATATTCTGACTTAGAAAATATCAATTTAAGAAAATGAAAACATGCGTTTCTATTATTTTTTCCATGACTGTATATTCTGACTCAATAAATGAATTTTGGTACAAAGAAAGAATATGTTTGCCTGATCGTTGTGTGAAAATTTTGGTACAGATCGGATAAGTAACATGGAAGTTATACACATTTCAAATATCAAAATTTGAGAGGCGTCTCTATAGCGTACGCTTGCCTGCTGTTCTCACTCCACACACGGCAACCTTAACTTAGTGTTTTTTCTTTCTCACACTTGTAAAGAGTGTGGCTCAGTGGTTAGAGGGTTCAACTTGCGTGCATGAGGTCCGCCGTTCGATTCTCGAGACGATTTTTTTTTTTAAAATTTTTTTTTTAATTAACTTAAAATTGGCGAGTGCGCAGCACGATCTAAATAAATATATAATATAACTTTTTGGGCACCGAGTA
>JBAMBR010003500.1:0-20536 GCA_037044475.1 Zaprionus obscuricornis | reverse complement strand
AATTATTTGAAGTTTTTTTTAATAATATTTAATATTTTTAAAATGTTGACAATATTATCTTGAATATCATTTGCAAAATTATTTTAATAATATTTAATATAATTTTAATATTATTTTTAATGATTTTTAATATAATTTCAAAATATTTCAATAAAATTTGGTATAATTATAATATTATTAAATTTTATTTTTAGCATAAAATAGGTTTTAATTAATCAAATTGTTTTTCAATAATATTTAATATTTTAAAAAATTTTTAAATATTATCTAGTATATCGTTTTCAAAATTATTTTAATAATATTTAATATAATTTTAATATTATTTTTAATGCTTTTTATTATTATTTCAAAATATTTCCATAATATATTTTAGAATTATTTAATATAATTAAAGATTATTTTAAAACAGTTTTCATAATACTTTATAATTTATAAAATTTAATTTCAAAACATTTCTTAAAATATTATTTGAAATATTCTTAAATATTTTAAATATTGTTTTTATATTATTTAATATAAATTAATATTAGTTTAATATATTTTTTTAATGATATTTAAAACTATTTTAATATCATATTAAATTTCTTTTTGTTGTTGTTCTGTTATTACTTTGCAAATAATATTTTTGACTTTAATAAATTATCTTGTTAAGTATTGCTATTAAATTTGAAGTTTATTTTGACAAAGAAAAACGAAGAAATTGAAAAATGAAATGAAATTTCTTGCAGCTTCTCATTGATGGACAATTTCAATAAAACGTGATGTACATTCAATAAGCTTATATTTTATTTTTTTTGTTGCCCTTCTTCCTACTTATGGCCCCAAAAAATAAAAAGCCAAAAAAGAGAAGCGAGAACATTGACAAGTTGAAGTTTCTCTGGTGCTATTCAAAAATTTAATTTATGTAATTCACAGCCCAACACTTTTCGCCTTTTGGCAGCTGTAATTGAAATCGACTGCGACTGAGACTAGACATACACACACATACACATATAGTGTCTCTCTCTTAATGTGTGTGTGTAAGCACACTTGAAGCTATATTTGGCAGTCAAAGACAGTCAAATGCTGTTGCTGCTGCTTTTAAAATGGCAAAAAGAAAGAAAATGTACGAAAAATGTGCGCGAAAAATAAAAGAGAAAAAGAGAAAAAAAAGAAGAAAAAAAAAATTACGAAAGCGAACGCACAGAGTTATTGAAATTAAACATCAAATGTCAGCGCCAGGCAAAACTGAAGCTGAGACCAAAGCACGCACAAAAGCACAAAAAAAAGAAGAAGAAGAAGCAGAAATGGCTGCCACTTGGCTGACAAGTTGCAAAAGAGCAAAAGGAATTTGAATATGCAGGCAGTATGAGAACAGGCCAGAATCACTGAGAGATTTATAGAGAGGGAGAGAGAGAGACAGAGAGAGCGGGAAGAGCAAGTATGAGAAATACTAAAAGTTTTTTTTTTATTTTTGGCAGTCGATGCAAGCGCCGCCGAAGACAATTGCCCCAGCAACAGCAACAGCATCAGCAGCAAATGAAATCAAGCACAAGGAAGCAGCAGCAGAGCATCAGAGGATATGCGAGGCAGCATCAGCAGCAGCAGCACTAAATACGTTGACAACATGAGGGGCTGCGCGCACAAATACAATTTACATGCGTACGTGTGGCATGACACTGAGAGCCTGCCAGAGCAGGGCAAAACTGAGCACTGAGATCTGAAAACTGAAAACTGAGCCTGAGTCTGAGTCTGAGACTGAGCAACGGGCGGGTAACTGTGCTGTAACATGTCCTTAGGATATTTGTATGCAAACAGGCACAAAGCACGCTGCTGCTGCTGATGTTGCTGCTGAAATCGATATGCGGGCGCGTCGTCGATGCCAATGTCGATGTCGATGTCTAAGTACGCGCCAAAGAAGCTGCAGCTGTACATTGTAGTTCCTTCTACTCATTGTCGTTGCTGTTGTTGTTGTTGTTCTTGTTATAGTCTACCAGTTGACAGCCCATATGCAGCAGCAGCAGCAGCAGCGACGGCAGTGCAATGAAATGAAAAAAAAATAGTGCAAAGGCGATGTTCAAGACGCGCGACGTCAGCGACAGCAGCGGCGTCACCGACGCCTGCAGCAACAGCTACAGCTACAGCCAAGAGAGACAGATTTGTGATATGCTCATAAAGCGTATTACAAAGAAAAAAAAAAAAATATATATATATATGTATAATATATATGTATATATGCCAGGGTTGCGCTTAACTATTTTTTAAATCAAAGTTGTTTTTTTTTTGCCCCTCTCGGCTTCTGTTTCTTCTGTTCAATTACTATTTAAATGCTATTAAACTCAATCTAATTTCTCTATCTTTCTCTTTCTCACTCTCACTCCCTCTCTCTATCTCTTTCATTCTTTCTCTCTCCAATAGCTGACTATAAACAATATAATATTTATATTTATATTTATGCTATGCTTGGCGAATTTATCGTCTTTATCGCTTTAACGAGCCAATAAGCCAAAAACCCAACCCTGAGCCTGCTGCTGATGCTGCTGCTGCTGCTCTTACTGATGCTGTTGTTACTGCTGCTTTTACTGCGCCTGTAGCCCCTGCTACTGTTGCTGTTGTTGCTGCTGCGTTTGCTGCTGTTGCTCTTGCTGCTGGTACTGATGATATTGCTGCTGCTCTTGGTGCTATTGCTGACGATGCTGCTGCCATTGCTGCTGCCTTTACTGCTACTGCTGCTCTTACTGCTGCTTTGACTGCTGCTGCTGCTGCTATTGCTGCTCTTCTTACTGTTGCTGCCGTTACTGTTGCTGTTGCTGTTACTCCTGCTGCTGCTCTTAATACTACTGCTGCTGCTGTTGCTCCTGCTGCTGTTGTTGCTGTTGTTGCTGTTGTTGCTGCTGCTGCTGCTGCTTTTTCTTGTGCTGCTGCTATTGCTGCCGTTACTGCTGTTGCTGCTGCTTCTCGTATCCCTGTTGCTGTTCTTGCCCCTGCTGCTGCTCTTGCTGCTGCTGCTGCTGCTGCTGCTCTTACTGCTGCTGCTGCTGCTGCTCTTACTCTTGCTTTTGATTATATCTGAAGTTGTTGCTTGATTTGTTTTGCACACATTACCGTCTGATTGTCTATGCCACGTACTCTACCCGCTACCCACAACCCATACTCGCCTCTCTCTCCCCTCTCTCATCACTCATCTCCCATCTCTGCCCATGTTCACTGCCATTTCTCAATGTTGGCGGCAGTTCATCTCATTCTCATACGATTGCGTTTGACGTTGTAGTCGTTGTAGTCGCGTTGCCAAACTCAAACTCAAAGTACTTCATGCAAACTCAAGCTCTGCTCATACTCTCAAACTTCATATACTCTCAAACTTTTCATATTCTCAACTGTGCTCATCTTCAAAACTCTTATGCATATGCGTCGCTCATACATGAAAGTCAAAACTCAAATATCGCAGACAAGAGAGTAACCATTATACGCCTCTTGCTTCGCTGCTGCCTCAGCTGCCCCCTGTCTTTCTGTCTCTTTGTCTTCCGTTGTCTCTGCCTGCCTGCCATATTTTTTTTTTTTTTTGTGATTGTGCAACTTTGATAAGCAATTTTCTGTCGTCCTTTTGCCCCACAATTGTGCGTGTGTCAATAGCAGCAGCAGCAGCATGCCACAGCTACCTCTGCCTTTGCCTCTGCTGTTGCTGCCTTCACCCTCAGTCTTCCTGCTTGCTTAGATAGTCATCAAATTAAGTCGCAGGCAAATCAATGCATTGACTTGCTACAACAACAATTTCTACTTCTCTTCAGCTGTTTATGCTTCTCTTCTCCTTGTCTGTCTGTTCCTGCTTGTTCTCTTGCTCTGCTCTTCCTCTGCTGACAATATTCTCTGGCTGCTCATTGTTTTGCCAGAGCCTAATTGCCAAGTCAGTTTTTACTTGTACTTGGGCAGGACAGGTGAAAATTGTTATGATGAGATGATGTTGTAACCCTTCACACACACACACACACACACACACACACGTGCTTATACACACAGGCTCACAGCTGGCTGCTAAATGCAAATGAAAAAGTTTTTAAAATATGCCAAAAACGACTTGAAGTGCTGCTACTGCTGCTACCGCTACTGCTGCTGCTGCTGCAGTTACATGTGTGTAAAATATGTTTGTTTTTTTTTTTCTGTTGAGTTTTTTGATCTTTTGGCTACTGTATGTGTTTTCTTTTCTTCACCTTTTCAACTTCTTCTGCTGTGCTTCTACACTTGTTTTTCCTTTGCAGCAGCAAATTGGTTACAAACACAGCTGTCGACCCTTACGGCTCATAAAGTAAAAAGACAAAAGGTAAATTTGTTTTTTTTTTTTTTTGTTTTTACAGCTCCCCCTCAAAAAAAAAAAAAAAAAAAGAAATTACATTAGAATGTGAAACGGCATGAAACACGTGACCAAGCGACCTACCAAGAAACCAAAAGATACAAAACACAAAAAAACGAAAAACCGTTTAGAGAAGTTCTACATAAAATGAAAATGTTAAGGTATATTTCATGCTTGCGGGTGGCCATCATCATCCAAAAAGGGTTCTTCAAGTGCTTGAATGCCAATGCAAATATCGCTGCTCGCCACGCCAGTCGTATAAATATTTAGTCTTTTCCTTGACCACAAAACGATGGACAGACAGAATAGACTGAGAGACAGACAGGCAACTCAAATGTAACTATGTGCGGTTGGCTATTTCTAGAGTTTTGTGTTTTGTTTTGTTGTTGGTTCTTTTTTTTTTTAAATTGAGAATTTAGCATTTTTAAAGGGTCCTTCACATGCTGCCTATGCGTCTCTGTGTATGCGTGTGTGTGGTTATTATTATATGCCACAAATAGTCAAACATAAATACTTGACCCACAAAAATATATAAAGTGTGGTTTAAGCGCGCATTGCAAAAATTTGTAGAAAAATTCTTATATTTTATATCCAGCAAAAATTCATAAAAAAAATTGTTTTTGTTTTTTTCTGCAGTAAAAAATTTAATACTATATATAATAAATTTGCAATAAATAATTTAATGTAAATGCCTTAAGGCATTTCTTAAATTTTATATAAGAATTCTTTAAAAAAAATTATATTTTTTTCTTTCTGCATTAAAAATTTGCATATTAAATTAAATAGTCTTATTATAAATATTTAAATGTAAATAAATGTCTTAAGATTTTCATTTCTTAATTTATAATATATAAAAAAATCTTTAAACATTTCTTTTTTTAATTTTCATGTTATAAATATTTAAATGTAAATAAATGTCTTAAGATTTTTCATTTCTTAATTTATAATATATAAAAATACTTTAAACATTTTTTTTTAATTTTCCACACTAAAAATTAAATTAAATAAATATTGCTAAAAATGTTTAAATGAAAATAAATGTCTTAAAAGTTTCATTTCTTAAATTTTATATAGAATGTAATAATTTTTTTTTTATTTTCTGCACTAAAAATGTAAATATTAAATGAAATAAATTTTGCTATAAATATTTAATTTTAGTGTAAACTAAGTTTTCATAAAAATTCATTATAAAAATTTGAGCATTAAAAAAAATCTAGAAAAAATGTTTTTTTCTTATTAAGCAACAAATGCCTAAAATTCCCTTTCTACACTAAAGATTTAAATATTACATTAAATACAATTTGCTATAAATATTTAAATGTAAATAAATGTCTTAAGATTTTCACTTCTTAAATTTTATGTAAAAATTCACAAAATTTTTTTTTTTTTTTATTTTCTACATTAAAAATTGAATTATTAAATTAAATAAATTTGCTAAAAATATTTAAATGTTAATAAATATAAATATCTTAAGATTTTCAACTTGTTAAGTTCGAAATATAATTAGTAAGCATTTTGTCTTGTTGTTGTTGTTGTTATTGATATGCATTCGCAGTATATTAATATGCATTTTGTAAAATGCAAAGAAAACAAAGTATAAATATGCAACATCAGCTGTTGAAAACTGGCACAACAAAACAACACGCACACTCAGTAATAGAAAGAGAGAGAGAGAGGGGGAGAGAGAGGAGCATATAAACAAGTCTGTTGGGAGAAACGCCTTTTTATCTGCCTGTCATCATCGTAGCAAGAACAGCGAGATATATATCTAGATTCTAGTTGTTTACATTTATATATATGTATATCTGTATATATATATAAATATATACATCTGTACTGTAAAGTTTCCTTGAAGCTGATTACGATTGCGAATTGCAAATCGATGGCAAAAGCAACAACAACAACAATAAGAACGACAACGATATAAACGTAAAAACCGCACGGTAGGAAAAATTTGAATAAAATGCAATAAGACAAAAGAAATAAAGACAAACACATGCATGATAATTTGTACTCGTCGCTCTTGTCGGCACTTTGGGCATCCCTGTTCCAACCCACACCCCTCTCTGTCCCGCATAACCCTTTCTTCCTCAACATTGTCTAGTATATGTATGCACTGCTGCTTCTGCTGCTGCTGCTGCTGCTGTTGTTGCTGGATTTGTATACAAGTCTCTTTCCTGTATGCAAAACTAAGCAGACGCAGCTCGTGCGTGTAACTCGTGATGATGATACAGTAAAACGTAAATAAAAACAACAACAACAACAACAAGGTGTACAACGCTAAACAACGCAAGCCACAAAATACATCAAAATGATGCGGTTAAAACCAATGCAAAAACAAGTTTTTGAAATCGGTTAAGAGAGGTGTCTGCAGCATAAGAGTATTGGAAGGTTGTCTGTTAAAAAAGTGGTAAAGGGGGGGGAGTGGAGGGAGATATATATAAAGCTAGGTAAAGGGTTGATAAAACTATACACAACTTGTAGCTGTAACATATACATATACTATGATGATGATGATGATGATGATGCATGTGGCTTGGTACAATGAACTACTACAACAATGATGATCGAAGCAATGTAGAGTGCAGTGCATCGACTGTTTCGTATTTTATAGTAAGTGGGATTCCAACATGTTTCCCATTCTTCTTTTCAGTTGCACGTTGCTCTCGTATTCTCGTACTTGTACCCGTTGCTCGTTGCAGATAAATGTATTTTAAAATCAAAACATTTGCCGTTGATTGAATTTAAAAGATACTATAATGAACTTGGCGAACTGAAGCAAAATGAAAGAATGATGGAAACAATGTACCTACGGATGGGTACAGCTATGCATATAAAGCATAAAGAAGAAGAATTACAAAAACAATTGGTTAAGAGAGCTGAGCTGCAAGAGATTCCAATTAAATATTCAACTGAAATTTGTAGCACATCTGATATACTATTACTTTGATTTTTTATTTTTGTTGAAATATTTTTTGAGAGATCATCAAAATCAAAACATTAGAGCAGAATAAAAAGTATTTGAAAAATATAAAATATATATAAAGAAAATCATTTTAGAAATATTTAAAAAATTTATATCAAATATGGAAAATATAAATATAAACATAAAAGTATAAAATATATATACAAAATCATTTTAAAAATATTTTAAAAATTAATATAAAATATAAAAAAATATAAATATAAAAGATTTTGTATTATATATTATAAAATTTATTTTATTATATTTTATAAATATTAAATTATAATAAAGAAATTGTATATTATATTTAAAATTTAAAATAATATTGAAAAATACATAAAAATTTGCATTTTTTATATTTATATTTAAAAAAAATATTGTTTGGTCCAAAATTTAATAAAAATAAAATAATTCTTAAAAAAAAATATAAAAAGTATATAATGAAAATTTTGATGAAAATATATATATGTACATATAAAAATAAATAAATAAATATGTATAAATTACAGACTATCAAAAAATGTTGACTAAAATTTTAGAGTTGGTTAAAAAATATTCTGAAAATATAAAAAAAATTTGATAAATAGTTCAGCCTAAATTTATTAAATAAATTAAATTAAAAAAAAGAAGATATATTTAAATTGTATGTATATAAATATATTTTATATTTTATGTATGAAACAATTTATTATTATTATTTATAAATAATAAAAAACCGTCTAAAAAAGTATTCCAAAAATTGAAAAAAAATATTTTGTATGAAATTTTGTAATAAATATTTTTTCTTGAAGTACCAGAAATTAATTACAATAATTTGTCATGAGAAATTACATATACGCGGCTAACCCCTCGAACAAATACAAATACAAATGCATTCGCAAGGGCAATGGCAAAGTGCAATGGAAATGTAAATGGCAATGGCAATGGTTAGTAATGGCAATTGCAGATAGTGTAGTACTAGGCGTTGCAAATATAGTATGTAGCAACATTAGGTTTATTACCTCAATTGTAAGCAAAGGCCCTTTTGCTGTTCTTACTATGAATAGAGAGGGATGGAAGTGGTACTGTTGCTGCGAGAGGGGTGTAGTAATGTAGTGCAGCGTCTAGTAAATTGGGTGGTTTGGGTGCTGTACGTTAGTTTTGGCTTGTTGTTGGCTGATGACGAGTTATAAAGAGCGAGAGAGAGAGAAAGAGATTGCTGGCAAATGCAACTGTCTGACCTTACGAGCTGTAAATTATGCATCTATGCATAATTTATAACTTATGCGTGGCCGGACTGCAAGCAACCCCCATACGCCGCCCCGTAACATTTTGCCCTAGACAGATGCACAGACAATGATTAGGGCCACACACATACAAATACATAGACAGACATACACATGGATATAAACCTATTATTAACATTGTAGTGCCAACCGGGACCCACTGTCCAGTCGTGTGGACAATTGCAATTGCTTGGCAGTAATTTTCAATTTAATTATAGTAATACATACACATATACATGCACACACACACTTGCACTTGCACTTGTAGACATAAGACAGTCACAGTTACATACTTGTCTAAGTGCAGATTTGAGCGCATTTGCACTTAAGCCAAAGTTTTATGGCTTGACTCTCTCTTGCTTCCTCCCTTCCTCTCACTCTCTTTCTGCCTTGGGGCGTCGAATGTTTGCGCTTTCGGAGGCTGAGCATTTTGTATATCGAGCGCCGTGTTAACAATTTCCTTCATAGAGACTGCGTCTCGTGTTTGTCTTGCGTGACACGTACAATAAAATCTTTCTGGCACAAAGATTTGGTTTTGAATCTAATTAATATCGAAAAGCATACGATAATATTTATTATTTATTTATTATTTATTTATTATTTATTTATTATTTATTAATTATTTATTAATTATTTATTTATTATTTATTTATTATTTATTTATTATTTATTTATTATTTATTTATTATTTATTTATTATTTATTTATTATTTATTTATTATTATTTATTTTCTTATTATTATTTAATTTATTAAATTTTATTTATAAACGTGTTGCTGCTGTCCAAGCCTCACGTGACCATCTTCAATTAAGAATTTTGACTTCTGAGGGATTGCCAGTGCGTAAATCACATGCAAATGTCGAGTGCTTGTAATGCACTGACAGCATTGTCCAGCCTCTGCTTGTGTCTCACTGTCTGTCTGCCTGTCTGTCGCCCTGTCGTCTGTTGTCTGTCTGTTGTCCTGCCTGCCTATTGTCTTGTTTATTCTGTCCGTTTGTCTGTGGCTTGCATTTCGCTATATTAATTATGCGGTAAGTGCGGAAGCTGGCACTTAACCGATCCGATCCATTCTTCTAAGCAGTCATCACACCCCTCTCCAACTTATGTCGCTTCTCGTTCACGTGTTCTACCTCCCCCAAAATGCAATTGACTTTGGTTTTAGTTTTTTTTTTTTTTTTTTGCTTGTAGTTTTCATTTTCGCACGTATCTGTAGACCAGAACATATCCATAACACATATTGCAAATGAGAATTCGAAAGAGTGAGAGATGAGGGATATATGGAGGGAGATAGAGAGGGAGATGGAGAGTTACTACAGCCCTCAGTCATAAAATGATGCTCACGTAGAGAGTACGTGCTGTTGATTTGATGGTCAGTTAATTATTATTTTTTGTGTTTATAGAGCTTCCATAGCACCAATGCTTGAAGCTCACAGCTCGCTCACAGAGTCACCTTGTGGTAGTGTGTTTGGCCATAATATGCATGCGATATACATCGCATATCACATATGAGAGTGAGAGAGGGTTGCATTGGGTTGGGTCAAGGATAGATTATGAGCTGCTTTTGCTTTAGCTTTTGCCATGTTATGAAGTGTCTCATAAACATGGCTTGAAGTGACTAACAAAAAATGCAGAACACTCTCTCACTCTCTCTCTCTCTCTGCTACTTGTGTATGTGTGTGAAACGAAATAAGATACTAAAAGGAGACTAAAAGATATGCCAAGTATAATATTCTACGTGTGAATGGGAACATGTAAACTAAAGATTAAAAGATGTGAATACATGGGATAACAAGCTCCTCTCTACGCTTCATGCAACAACTATAATAAAAATCTTAAATTAAGCGCAGCAAGTGTAAAACAAAATTAAGTTAAAGTGCTAAAAATAAATCTATAAAAAAGTGTATAAAAAATAAATTAAACTACTGCAAAAAAATTTGAGCAAAAGCTACATTGAAAATCATTTCGTAATCAGCAGCAAAAACATACCAAAAAATTCGATATATAATTAGCTGCTGTCAGCAAGCATAGAGTAAAAGAACTTTCATGATGCTTCAATGTGATGATGATGATGATGATGTAGTACTATCCCAATGATTTCCTGGTTATCAAAACTGAAACTTAACCTTAACCTTCATCATCATCAGGAAGTAACAACAGCAGCAATATTCTCACTGAAGAAGATACCAAAAAAAAAAAGACAGCTACAACATTTCCTTCATACTTATGATTAGCAAAGTTTTTTTTCTCTCTCTCTCTCTCTCTTTCTTTCATTCCTTTTTTTTATGGCTCACAGTTGAAGTTTAATTTGAGGCTGCTGTTAGTGCGGCTTGTTGAGCCAACACAGATTAATGCCAGAAAATTCATTGGGCCGCAACGTTGTAATGAGATGGCCAAAAAAAAAAAAAAATAAACCACCAACGCAACTGGCAAGCTGGCAAACTGGCAACTACTGGCGCGCATTTCCTATGCCCAATGCCAATATTAATCAATTCTATATGGAGCGAGGAGCTTACCAAGCAAGTCCGTCGACTCATTGCTGTTGCTGTTGATATTACTGCTGGACCATAACAATCCCTAACTGGTTATCCTTGTCCTGTAACAAAAACAACAACAACAACAACAACAGCAAGAGCAGCAACAACGACGACGACGACGACGTCAACAACAACAAGTCGAAACTCATTTCGTGTTGCGACTTTTGATTATGATGATTATTACGCGTAATCGCCGCTACATGTGCTACATGCAGCGCCATTGCCTTTACCCTCAGCCCCTGCCTCAGTCACTGTACCTGCCCCTGACGCGCTTATATTGATGAAGTATGAAACGTAGCTGACGTTGCCCCACGGCCAAAAAGGCCTGGGACACCTGTGTGTATATTATTATTACACATCGGGCATCAAGCATGGACATGCCCCATAAGACATGACTCTCAAACTCTGGCCAGTGCCCTAACACTGCGATTGCGACTGCGACTGCGACTGCAAGTGCGACTTGGAACAGACGAATTTAAGCAAGATGCATGCGCGCTGTAAGTGGCCACTAATGTGGACTCAAACATATATGAACAGCAGAATATGTATATACAGTGCTGGTTAGTTGATTAGATACAAGAGATTTGGAAAATTAAAAAAGTAAAATGTATAAATAAAATAAATTAAGGGAAATTGAAATGGAATTTAATTAAGTTCAAAACATAAATAAACTTAAATATTATATAATAAAAATTAATAATAATAATACAATAAATTTAAAAAAAAATAATAATTTGATTTTAAATATATGAAAATTAATAAAAAAAAAAAAACACATAATAGTAACATTTAAATATTAAAAATTATTTTAAAATTATAATAAATATATTTTATTATTACTATTATTTTAATATATTTTATTAATATTAGTTTCTATAAATAAAATCAAAAAATATATTGAAATTTTCGTATTAAATTTTGTATTTTATTTATTAACAGAATTTATGCCTAATATTTTCTTATAATAATTTGTAATTTAAATTTAATATTATTTAAAAAATATTAAAAATATTTTAGAAATTTTGTAAATATTTTAGAAATATTGAAAATATTTTAGAAATATTGAAAATATTTTAGAAATATTAAAAATATTTGAGAAATAGAAATAAAAATAGAAATAAAATATTATTTAATTACTGGAAAATCAGTAATAAATTTAAAATAAATATAATATAAAATGAAATAAATAATATTATAAAAACAAATAGATATAGAAAATAATGTTTTAATTTTAATAAATATTTTAATTAATTTTAATGTTAGTTTTTATAAGTATTGCCTATAATTTTCACATTTTATTTTACTTCAAAATAATTAGATATTTCACTAAACAATTATTTATTTATATTAATTTTAATTACTTATTTTATATTTAATATAAATTATTTTTAATTGACAAAACTAATACTAATACTGCATAGAATATTTCTAGTTGCATAATCAATGCTGCAAGTATATAAAAACATTAATTAAATGCACAACAAACTATAATTACATGTGCAGACTTTTATGTTACAAAATCTTCTTTGTCTGACACTTGGTGTGTGTTGGCAATCAAATGATCATCAGTGTGTTTAGGGTAGAGGACTTATAGTAGTGTGTGTGTGTGTGTGTGTATGTATGTGTGTGTAAAGTATGCTTAGTATGTACATTGTACAAGCTCAAGAGCAGACTCAGTGAACGGCTGACGTAACAACACAACGAGTTAACAAGATAATGACAGTAGCGGCGTCGTCGTCGTCATCATCGCACCGGACGAGTCGTTCAGTCTCAGTCTTAGTCTCAGTCGAGGGAACTGGGCAACTGGGCAACTCCTCCTATTCCCTTTTTTCGACTCTTTGCTCTTTGTTGCTGCAAACTACTAAGTTGCCTCAGCTTCAGAGTCTCAGCCGCTCTGTTATTTAGCTCTGGGTGTGTTATATATATGTATGTATGCATATCTCTTTCTTTCTCTCTCTCTCTCTGTGTGTGTTTGTATGTTAGCTTTGAGTGACGTGCCGTGCGCATAAGTGACTGATGGCCGGCGACGTCCAACGGCCCAGCCCCTTTCTTTATGTTGAGCTGTTGCCTATGCTGCGCCTCTGTTGTTGCTGCTGCTGTTGCTGTTGTTGCTGTTGCTGCTGGCCAAAGACCATAATCAAGTATGCTAAAAAGACGCGCAACCAAAAAGGAAATTGAAATGAAATATGTACATACATAAGCATGTCTAAAGGTATGAGTATGTAACCTATATGCATGTACATATATATATGTGAGTCTATGTATGTGTTTGTGTATTGCCTGTTCGCGTTCACTCTTTCATGGTATTTCGCACCTGGAGAGAGGCGGCTACGACGGCGGCGCTCGCCTTGTTAAGCACAGCGTCGTTAACACTTAACATTGTTGTTGTTGTTCTTGTTGTTGTTGCTCTTCAGCTTCAAGCTTCAGTTTCTTCTACAACTTCTTCTTTGCCATTGACTTGTTGTAGTTATTGTTGCTGCTCGAGTATTTTTCTCGCTGTTGTTGTTGCAGACGCTTGCATTGCCAACAAGCTCATTAGTTTCATAATTAGCTTTCGTTATGCTTTTCGTGTATTAATTAGAAGTTATTGCTGTTGCGTTCAGGCGCCGCACAACCAAAAGCATTCAACACCCCAACGCAACATACTGGACATTCTGCCATCTCTTTCTCTCTCTCTCTCTCTCTTACACTTCGTCTGCTTTGTCACTACTACTTCAACTTTTTGCACAATGCACTTGCCACTTGCCACTTGCAACCATAAAAAAAAAGTGAAAAACAAGAAACTTGCTTATCAAGCTTCTTGTTGTTGTATTCACTCGTCAAGCACACAGCATTTTTTTTTTTGTTCTTTCTACTTCTTATTATATTATATTATTATTTTCCCTTTTATGTTTATTTCTGTTTTTCTTGATTTTGTTTTTTTTTTTGCTGTTGTCGATTGTTGTTGTTGTAGTTGTTGTTGCTGGGCCAAGCCACGACTAATGCGCAGATAATGATGCTGCGGCTTTGATCGATTTGATAACAATTTAATTTCGAGTGCACGCACAAGCTTTTTTTCTCTCTCTCTCTCTCGCACTTCTCCTCCCTTCCTCAATCTCTGCTGTTGTCTTTCTTTATTTTTTGTATGCCTTGCGAGATTTACACAAGATAATGCAATGTGGTGTGCAAGGCACGTAGGCAGATTAGTTGATGGCAGCAGCTTTAATGGCAGTGAAAAAAGAGAGTAATAGAAAGAGATAGTAAGCGAGAGATAGAAAGAGAGACAGAGAGAGAGAGAGAGAGCAAGAGAGAGATAGTGTGTTAACATATTTGGATTGGCTAATGGTTACATACTGAACAGAAAAGGCAACAAAATGCTAGTCGAGTGAGTTGAGTCTATAACCAGACCAAGAACAATCAACGCGATAGTCGATTAAGCGATTAGCTTGATTCTTCAAAGCAGAAAACTAAATTTAAGTTATTTTATTTCTAGAGTAACAGCAATTTAAATAATAATAAAAATAATAATTAAATAATGCATAAATGCATATGAATAATAATATGAAAAAAATAAAAAAAAAAATAATATAAAAAATTATAAAATAATAATAATAAGAAAAAATAATAATTAGAGAAAATAATATAAATATGTATAAAATAAAAATATAATAATAATGTGAATAAATAAAGAAATAAATTAAATAATAATTAAATAATTAAATAATAAATAATAAAAATTAATGAAAATAAAAAAAAAATACAAATAAAACAGAATAATAAAAATAATGAAAATAATGAAAATAGAAAAATACTCCACATAAAAAATTAAAAAAAATAATACAAATATTGTATGTATACAAAAATTAATAAAACTGCAAAACTATTCAAAATAAAATAAATTTTTTATAATTAACACAAACTAGTATAATAATAAGAGAAAATAATATAAATATGTATAATATAAAAATATAATAATAATGTGAATAAATAAAGAAATAAATTAAGTAATTAATTAATTAATAAATAAATAAATAATAATAATAAAAAATAATGAAAATAAAAAAAAAAAACCTTAAATAAAAAAAAGAATAATAAAAATTATGAAATTAGAAAAGTACTGCAAATAAAAAATTAAAAAAAAATATAAAAAAAAAGTAATACAAATAAAAAATAATCGAAATATTGTATGTATGCAAAAATTAATAAAAATGCTAGACTTTAAATTTAAAAGAAGCTAAATTAAAAATAAAATAAATTTTTTTATAATTTACACAAACTAGAAAAATATAAAAAAAATTAAGAAATGACGGAAAATAATTTGATAAATCAATTAAATTACAAATAAAAAAATGAAATACGAAAAAAGTAATATAAATAATAATGTAAATAGTTTGTAAAAAAAAAATCTAAATAAATGTAAAAAAAAACTAAAAGTATAAAACAAAATAAAAATTTAAAAACTACAAAAAATTTAAAAAAAAATATATAAATGAAAGAAAGCGCATTTAATTAACAATAAATAAAGTTTAACAGTCTTCAAAGGTTTGAAAACACATTTAAATAATTAGCAATAACGAATGAATATACAGTTATTGTGTAATTTAACTGCTGACATTGATAGTTATCGTTAAGCAATTTACTGAGAAAAATAAAACAACAAAAAAAGCAAAAAAAAGAAATAAAAATAAAAAAAAAAGCTAATGAAGGGAAACATATCAAATACTAATCGATTTTGAATTGGCAATTTTACAGTCGATTTAATTGCAATTCAGTTACATGAATCAATTATTATGTAGTTTTTTTTTTTTTTTTTTAAATCATTGTTGTTGTTGCTGCTGTTGCTGTTACTGAGCTTACGTTGAAATGTTAAGCCTTCAGATTGGCCTCTGCTTTAAGCTTAGGCAACACTCCACACATCACGCTCCACACAAAACACGTGCAAAACGTAATCAAAGTTCACTTCTGTTTACAGTTGTTTTTGTTTGTTTTTTTTTTCACTTATTTGTTATTGTTGTTGTTGTTGCTTGCTTGCACAATTGCTTGCACATAACAAAAACCAAATCTGGCATAATAAACATACAACAAGCAATATGTATATATGTGCAATGTGAATGCGAATGCGAATGCGACTATGAAATACGAAATACTATGTATTGTAGTATAATAAAGTAGTAGATGAAGCAGCAGCAGCAGCAGAGAGAGTGAGATAGAGCGAGAGAGAGAGAAAAAAAAAAAGTGCTGAGTAAACCTTATTAAAAAGGGATAACGCCGTGTGCACAGAGGGCAACGCTAATGACAATGCCAGTCGAGGATGAATTGTTGCTTGGGTGTGAATGGATTGGGATTGGGATTGGTATTGGGTAAGTGTGTATATATACGAGCTCTCTCACTCTCTCAGTATGTGTGTGTGGATTGGTTGGTTGTGCAAACACACACGTCACTCAGCCACGACATCCTTCCTTCCGGGCCAAGGGGCTTAACGCCGTTAATGACCAAGAACAGCAAAAGCAAAAGCCTCACTACGGCTCCTCACCTCGCCTTGCTCTGCCTTTGTCATCACTCTTGCAGTCTCGACTCTTCAACTCTTCGTTATGACGATTTTATTACGTGTGTATATTCTCAAACAATTGATGCTGCAATGTCATACGTCAGCAGAAGGTAAGCGCCAAATCAGCGCACAGCACTCAACTTTGTCAGTCATAAACAACAAACTACACTACACTACACTGCAAAAGTTTTTAAGCATAATTAATAATATAAAATTGCAAAAGCGAAAAAACATTTCTCATTGCAAACTGCTTGTAATACATTTTATACATTTTTCTTTTTTCATGTTGCATAGTGTAACTTATAATGCGGGGAAAGGAAAAGGGGGAGTAAAGATTGTGAAAAACTGCAGTATAATGTTTATTTGCTCGGGCAATGGAAATTTATGTGTTTCTACCGTCTGCAAAAGGCATTAAAAAACTTTTGCCCAAGACTTTATTTGCAAAATACAAAAAAAAAAAACAAAAAAAGGAAAACAAAAAATGTGAAAGAAGGGTTGGGATTTCAACTCGGACTTGCGACTTACTTACAATACTAGAGGAAACCCCGCCTCTCTCTCTCTCTCTCTCTCTCTCTCTCTCTCTCTCCCACTGTGAAGTCCTGTGGACAAATCTGGCGTAACCAATGCAACTTAATTAAATTTCGAAATACTTTTGGAAACCCGGACTTAAGAATTATGATGCAAAATGTTTTATTTTGCTCTGTGTTAATTACAAAATTGTAAAACTCAAAGTTCAAATTGCAATTTGTATTCATTTGTGAAGCCGCCATTAAATTTGTTAAGCGCCGTCACTGGGCAAAATTATAAATTAATGCGGGCGGGCGCAACAAAAGCTGCCGCTGTTGCTGTTGCTGTTGCTGCTGCTATTGCTGCTGGGGAGCTGTCACAGCGGACACCTCCGGAAAAGCGACCCCACTACACTCTTGTCCCTTCTCTTACGCTTCCCACAGTTCAGTTCAGTTTGGTTTCCTCGCAAACGCAATACCCAACAGCACACACACACACACATATATATATATATATATACCGCACACCGCACACACACAACTAACATTCGCTACCCACATAATTTAAATGCATTTCCTTCGGCGCATTAATTTCCTAAGCTTTTTTGCATACCAAAAATCCCGCACAAAACTGCGTTGAATGTAATCCCCTGAGCTTTAAAGTCACGTGTGTGCGTTGCGCGTTGCGTCCCTCTGGCACTTGCTGCTCAAAACTCGTAGATGGTATAGGTAGAAGAGTCAAAGTCGAAGTTGGGTAGTGGGAATTGGTGGCGGATTTCCACTGTTGCTGCTGCTGCTGAAGGTAGAGAGATTTGTTGAATTGGAGGCGTGTGTGCTTTGGGCGAGACTGACGCAACACAAATGCGATGCTAAGCGTCGCAGTTGCCGTTGCCGTTGCCGTTGCCGTTGTTGTTGTTGTTGCTGTTACCATCGTTGAGCTTCTGTTATATTTGTTGTTGTATTTGCATGTAATAAATGTATTTGTTTTATCCCCAACTTCTAATTTTCACTGCATGCCTGAAAATATTTTACAGGCGCCGGCCACAGGGCGAAACAAAGCTAAAAATGCTCTTGTATTAGTTGCATGAGGTATGAGAGAGTGAGAATTACAAGTTTTGGCATATGAGATGTAGGTTTGCTCTATTTGTTTATCCCAGGAAGCTTTGTGTGAAGTTTTTGTAATATAAATTGTCCTGCGGCTGGGCATACGGCCAAGCCATAGCTGTGTTACACTGGCTGCTTCTGCACTGGACTCTACCGTCATTTTTATTGCAGGCTGCGTATTTTACAAAATATGTGTGCAAATATGTATAGTCTGATACTTTAATAGTCTGTTTACATACATATTTACATATATGTGTGTGTGTGTTTATTGCAATATACAAAATGACTTTCACTTGTATGTGCACAGTCTAGAATATTTGATGAGTTTGCCATTGAATAGTTAAATTCGAAAATGGAAAGTCGCAACCTTTCAGCAGTTTTCAATTATTTTTGTTTATTGATCTAATTTTATATGCCTATTGTATTGCTTGATTTTTTTCCCCAAGAATCAATTTAGTTTTTACTGCTTCGCTAGCCAACGGTCCTGTGGCGCAATGGATAACGCGTCTGACTACGGATCAGAAGATTCCAGGTTCGACTCCTGGCAGGATCGAAATTTTTTTTGGCTTTTACAGTTTTTTTAATTTTTGATTTTATTAAAAAATATTTTATTTTTATATTTATAATTTAAAATTAATTAAAAAAAATAAAATTTGTAAAAAATTTCGTTTCGCCCAACGTGGGGCTCGAACCCACGACCCTGAGATTAAGAGTCTCATGCTCTACCGACTGAGCTAGCCGGGCAGTTGTCAATCCGATCGCCAATTACGTATTTGTACTCGGCAACGCACACAGCACACGCTGACATGCCGTTAAGCACATTTATTTATACATATGCGTATTTATTTATAGAAAATCAGGTTTTATTATTTTTTGTCTGCTTTTAATTTATTTTATTACAAATGTAAAATACCTTGAAATTCATTCATAAATTCTTATACGTATGATGAGTCTCAGTCTCAGCAGTCTCAGTTAATTCATCGTTTATGTTATTATGAAATACATTAAGTAGTTTTACACTGTGTGGAGTGGGGAAGAAGCATGAGCTTATTTCGACGTGTAAATAGCCCAGCGGCAAAAACATTCCATTGCGAGCAAACTTGCTGTTCCGTTTCTCAGGGCACACAGACGTATGTATGTATGTATATGTTTGTATGTGTATATATTGGTATAGGTAGAAAAATGATTATTCATAATCATTTGTTACGCTTAATTGTTGTCTTTGCGGTTTACCTTATGGGGCACTGGCATTGCTTTTGTCTGTATTTCCGACCGCAAATTGTTTTTAAATTCATTTCTCACTGCGTAGACTCTTTAACTACAACTACAATTCTCTTGTGTGTGTCTCTGTTTCTGTATGTTCGCTGTGCGGCAAATTACAAAAGACCAAATGGGTAGCCTGAGAATTTTTGATTATTGTCATTATATATTGGAACTGAAACAAAATCCATTTGCACGAAATACACATACAAACACACACACACACACACACTACATACAAATATAAATCTATTTTATTCTGTGGAGTCATGTGTGCGAAGCGCGCGGCATGGCATTCTTCTTTAAGATATTTCCCACCATGGCCGTGAAATTTACGCCCCGCCTTTTCTTCTTGCATCGTTCACACTGATAAAGTGGAGAGAGAGAGAGAGAGAGAACGCACTCGACCCGCTGCCTTTTATTACTATTTGCTGTTTATTTTTGTTAAAAATTTTAAATCCGCACGCGTTCAGATTTTCTGTTTTTGCTTCTTTCGACTCTCACTGATATTATTCTTGTTGTTGTTGTTGTTGTTGTTGGTTTATTATTATCCTTTTGCTGGCACTTTTTTATGAGTTAAGCCAGACGCGGCTTATCTATGTGACAATGCGGTAGGCACCAGCTACTGAAAATGCCAATAATTCCACAAAAGAGGGCGGCAGCAATGGGATGTGATTGTGGATATGGGGTGTGGCAATTGCCTTTATTGCTGCCAGCCAGCCTGCCCTACTATATGACTACCCAACCAGTCAGACAGTGAAACAGTCAGCCAGCCAGCCAGCCAGCTATACAGGCAGCCAGGCAGGCATTCAGCCCAACCGCCATTTCATTCATAAATAAATTAAATAAAAATATTTTTTCAAGCCGCAAGCCATGCAACAATAACAAATAAGGCGGCCTGTAAAAAACAACAGCAACAGCGCAGCAAAAAAAAAAAAAAAAAAAAAATCGAGAAAAAAAAAACAACAAGCGGAGAAAATTGTTGAGCGAGAGAACGGCAAGAAATCTGCATAATGAAGCGTAATACGCAAATGGTGTAGAGTTCTG